>ML788680.1:652285-695420 GCA_009831015.1 Picea engelmannii | reverse complement strand
GAAGAATATTTTTGACAAAATCCTCCTTTGACAGAGGTTTGGAATAAACCTTCAGTCAATGTCCACTTACAACAAGGGAAGTCTGATTTTCATCAATAGTCTTTATCCTTACTGCACCATTGTCATAGACTGTATCAACCTCATAGGGCCCCATCCATCTGGTAGACAATTTTCCTTTAAAAATTTTGAATTTGCTATCATATAGGAGGGCCCAATCACCTGGCTAGAAGGACTTCTTTTTAATGTACTTGTCATGCCATTTGGTCCTTTGCTCTTGTATCAGGGTGGTTCTTTGTAGAGCATCCTATCTTATCTCATCAAGCTCGTTCAATTGTAATAGCCTCTGTTTTTTTAGCTTCATTCAGGTCCATTCCTAATTGCATGGCATTTTTGAAGGTCTTTACCTGAAACTCTATGGGCAATAGTACATGCTTCCCATACACCAACTCATAAGGTGTATGACCTGTTGTATTTCTCCAAGATTTCCTATAGGCCCACAAGGCCTCAGGCAACCTATCAGCCCAGTCTTTGTGATGCAGCTGAACAATCTTAGTGAGGATGGCCTCTATCACTTTGTTGGTCGATTCCACTTGGCCATTGGCTTGGGGGTGATAGGGTGAAGACTTTCTCTGTCTGATCTTGTATTGTTCGGTAAGAGCCTTGAAAAATTGAGGTGAATTATGTCCCTTGTTCAGTGACTATTTCTCGAGGTACCCCGAAATGAGTGAAAATTTCCTCAAAGAGAAAGTCTACAACAGATTGTTCATTAGCTGAATACAGGGCCTTGGATTCTACCCATTTTGTTACATAGTCTGTGCAAACTAATATGTACTTTTTTTTGCGGGACATGGGATTGATAGGTCCTACAAAATCTAAGGCCCATTTTTCAAAGGGTTTGATTACTACTTGGGCTTGGAGTGGAATTTCATCGACTGATGTAGGTTTTCCCATTCTTTGGCAATCATCACAGCTGGCCACGTATTTCTTTGCATGTTTAAAAATGGTCGGCCAAAAATAGCCAGATTGTAGAATTTTGTAAGCTTTCCTTTTGTCATCAAAGTGGCCTCCACATGGGCCATCATAGCAGGCTTTGAAGATATCCTGCATTTTATCTTCCCGGACACATTTTCTGATTACCAAATCAGGTCCCATTTGGTATAGGGTATCCTCATGCCACATATAATTGGCACTTAGATGAATGATTCTCTGTTTTTCTCTGGATGTCATACCTTGAGGTAGCTTTCTAGTTACCAAATAGTTGGCTACGTCTGCATACCAAGGGGTGAAAGTAGAAATGAAAAATAAATTATCATCTGGAAAATCATCATCTACTGGAGTACTGTCACCTGTATGGATAAGCCTAGACAGGAAATTAGCAACCAAGTTATCTCTTACAGGCCTATCTATGATAGTGATATTAAATTCTTGTAGTAACAATAGCCATCTAGTTACTCTATCATTTTTAGCTGGTGTATTCATTAGAAATCTGATAGCTGAGTGGTTAGTGTGCACAAAAACTTCATATCCTATTATATAGTGTCTAAACTTGTTGATGGCATGTACTACTGATAAAAATTCTTTCTCTGTGACAGTATAGTTTGCTTCAGTAGGTGAGAGGTTCTTACTAACAAAGTATATAGCATAAGGAATCTGCCCTTCCCTTTGTCCTAATATAGCTCCCAAAGTGGTATTTGAGGCATCTGTATAGATATGGAAAGAAAGAGACCAGTTTGGACCTCTCAAAGAAGGAGCGCTTGAAAGTTTTTTTTTTAACATTTCAAAGGAGATTTGGCATTGCTTATCCCAATAGAATTCAACATCTTTCATTAGTAGTTTGAAAAGGGGGGCAACTAGGTTTGTAAAATTTTGAATAAACCTCCTATAGTAGCTGGCATGCTCTAAGAAACTTCTGATTTCCTTTTGTGAACTAGGGATCTTAATTTGGGAAATAATGTCGATTTTGGCAGGGTCCACTCTTATTCCAGTACCAAAGATGTGGTGACCTAGAATGATTCCTTCAGTAAGCAGCATTCTCGATTTTTCGTGACTGAGTGAGAGGTTGGTCTCTTTACATTTAACCAGTACCTTCTTCAAATTATCCTATGCCTTTTGGAAATCATCCCCATATACCGTGAATTCATCCATGTAGACGTCCACACAATCATTGTTTAGATTGGAGAAAAAAGCCAAGACAACCCTCTGAAAGGTAGCAGGGGAATTACATAACCCAAAGGGGAGAACCCTATAGGCAAAGGTTCCCCAAGGACAGGTGAATGTGGTCTTATCTTGGTCTTTTGGTGAAATTTGTATTTAATTGTAACCACTAAACCTGTCCAGGAAATAAAAGTACCTTTTCCCAGATAAAGTATCCAAGACCTGATATATGAAAGGTAAAGGGAAGTAGTCCCTATAGGCGGCCTTGTTTAGTTCTCGAAAGTCGACACAAATCCTCCATTTCCCATTTTTCTTTGGTACAATAACTAATGGGGAGATCCATTTTCTATCTGATATAGGGTAAATGAAATTGTCTTGTAGAAGTTTTTGGAGTTCTCCCTTTACTATATCTTTCAAGGCCGGGTTCATTCTTCTCTGGGGCTGTCGGATAGGTATGATCTGATCGTTAGTGTAAATATGATGCATACATGTATCTGGGTGGATCCCTTTCATGTCAGAGTAATCCCATGCAAACACATCGTATTTCCCTTGAATCAATTGTACCATCTTTTGTTACTGATCTATTTCTAGTCTAGCATTGATATACAGGGACTTCCCAGGACTGATTTCTACAGCTTGGACATCAGATTCCTTCCCTTCCTCTACTTGTCAAAGAGTGGTTATTAAGGAAGTGGAAGGGTGCCAAATTTCTTGAAATTCAGGGCTAAAGATGTGTGTGTAGTTAGGGAAAGATTGGGGATAGTCAATGCATGCCGAAGGAGCCAAGAATAGACTTAGGATTTGTTCTTCAGAGTGTTCGTGTACTCCTTTTACTTGTTCAAGTGTCAACAAGGGATGAGTACAGTCCTCCAACCAGAGAGGAACTTCTCCAACCAGAGAGGAACTTCAGTGGCTGGTTAGGCGGGGGGGAAAAGGATAAGTTTCTGACTTTGAGTGCCATTGGAAATTGTCATTTCTCCAGATTGAAAACTGATGAATGCAACAGTAGTGGCCAACCAAGGTCAGTCGAGTACCATTGGGTGTCCTGGTTTGGGGTATTTGGGATGGATTACCAAGAAATCCACAGGGTATTCCCAAAAGGCCAATGTCACTGTTATATCATCTAAACTTCATGTTGGGGTGATGATTGATTTATTTGCAAGCTCTAGCAAAGTTTGTGTAGGTCTTAAGTGATCTAGTTGCAGTGTTTTCAGAGTGTTTACTGACATCACATTTATTGTTTCCCCTAGATCAATCAATGTGTTAGGTAAGGAAACACCATTGATTTCTATGGTTACCACTGGGTTCCCTAGATCACTATACTTGGAAGGCATTTCTGTTATAAATTCCGATAACTTCCCTACCACCCGTATGATAGGAGGTTCCTTCCTCTTTCTCCCTAGATTTTTAATGCAAAGGTCCCTTACAATTTTAGCATGGATAGGTATGTCTTTAATGGCCTGTAGTAGTGGGATATTTACACATATATTCCAGAGTTGAGTCTCTAGATTATGTTCTAGAGGTTCCTCAGTTTTCTTTACGAGCAACCTTTCTGGGTAAGGGGGATTCATTTCATGGGGTGTTTTTGCTGTAAGGGAGTTGGGAGAAGGGATTTCTTCTTTTTTCATTCAATAGATCAATCATTTGTTCTTCTCTTTGAACCGTTTTGACATCTATTTGTTCTTCTTGGTTTGTGTGATTATGCACTTGTTCCTCTTGAATGACCATAGTGGGATTTGTTTTGTTTACAATCCTTCCTGATCTTAATTCAATTCCATTAAATGGAGCTGGCATTATTACATATGTAGGAAAGGTTTGTACTTCAACATTTTGTATAGGTTGTGTCAATCTATTATCTGGGTTAGGGATAGGTTGTGAAGGAATAGGAGTAGGTCGAGGAGGGTTTTGGATGGGTGCAGCTTGCATTGGTTGCCGCATATTTGGATTCATGGGTAGTGCAAGTGGTTTTTGTGGTTGTGGGGGTGGAAGAAGAGCAAGGGGGTTAAATCCTGGGAGAAACTATGAAATATTCGAAGGATATTGTGGATAGGTAGGAAAATTTGTTGGTTGAAAGTGGACATTTCCATATACAGGTCCTCTCCACCCCTGTTGCTAAGGTTGGGTTTGTGTCAACCACTGAGGATAAGACATGGGGGGTACCCATTGTTGTTGGGGGTATTGTGTAATTGGGTTGGCAAACATGATGGGGTTTTGTTGTCTCCATGGTCTCCTAGGGGGGTAGGATGTCTCAGGTGCTCCTCCTCCCTTGAACATGGCCTTGAGTCTGGGAAGAGAAGGGCATTCATTAGTAGGATGGTCCTCTATGAAAATACCATAGATTTCAATAGCATTGAGGGGGCATTCCTTTTCAGGGTGTTTCCTCCTACACTGATGACATAAAATTGCTAACACGACATTTTATTCCTCTTGTTTTCTTTTAATTTTCATGGTATCTAGTTGGGAACTGATGGTGTGTAGGATATCTGTTTTAAAGTTTTCCAATAGATTTCCTAGTTCAATCCTTGTGAAACCTCTAGATGTGGGTTTAACAATTCTGTTGGTAGGGTCCCTTATACTTTTCCCCGTTTTAGCTTGACTGCGAGAGTATCTTTTACAATACTCTGCTATGTCTGCAAATGGATTTTGGTATATGTCCCCAGAACTCATGAGGTTTAACACTTCAATGCAATCATCCCTCACACCCTTTAGAAACATAGTCCTAACTGTGGTTGTATCTAAGGAAATATGCTTAGTCTTTTGGTAATTGTATAAGAACCTTTCTAGGTAGTCTTCTAAGCTTTCTTCTTCTGATTGTTGCATTTTGAATATATCATTCCTAGCGTCCCTAGGTCTGTAGTAATCTTGGTATTTCTGGAGGAAGGTCTCCTTCATACCATCCCAGGACAAAATTGTGTGTTCCCCTAAGCTCATGAACCACCGCAATTCCGAATCTTTTAGTGTGGCTGGGAAAAGTTTTAATTTTTGAGCATTATCTGTGTAGTTATAGCTCCTACACAATATGTCAAATTCAAATAAAAACGAGTCAGGGTCTTCTATCGACATACCTCGGAAATGAGGAAGTGAAGATAATGGAATGTTCTTCATAGCAACATCTTTAGCCATATCCAGTATGGGGAATCCAAATGTCTCTATTTCATTGGCTATGTTTCCCTCTTCTTCTGCCATGTTTCTAAGAAATCTGTAGGGAGGTGGTGAATTTTCTCCACTGAGTGATGGTTCCACCACTGGGTTACCTGGTATCTTTGGCTGTTCCAAGGTTCTGTGTGGCCTTCCAACAACAGATGCAGCCTCTTCTATTACCACCTCTTCTTCTTTTCCAGTTTCTCCTTTGGATGGGGTTGCCAATGCTTCCTCCCTTTCTTACTAACTTATGTCTTTAATCTGAACAGTGGCTTCAGATCTAGTGCCTTTTGTTGTTGTTGCAATTTCTGCCTTTGAGCTCTCTCCTCTGAGAATTTTTTTTGCACGAGTTTTCAATGAATTAGCATAAGGCGGGGGGGGGGGGTTCTTTGTTGTTTTTTTTTCTAGTTTTTTTCTGATATTTTAGGAGAAATAAATCTACCTTTATTATCCCTCTACCTACTCATAAAAAAATGAAATCAATGAAAAAACAGATTCCTAATTAAAGGTAGGAGGACAACCTGACTTTGGAGCAACCCCACCAAAGTGGATGCGCAGGTTCTTACCTTTCGTCTTACTGTCTTCTCTCGCCCTCAGATTATCCTCAAATCCAATCCAATACTTCATCAAACCAATAACAATATGCTACCTGTTACCGTTTACAACTCCCCGACAATGGCGCCAAAATGTTGGTACGTCAATATGTTCAATGTATATCTCACTCTCATTTAAATGTCAATACGGGATTCATAATCGAAAGAGTCGTTGCACCATATGCGCCGAGAACAAGTAACCTACCTAAGTATATTGCATATAGGAAATAATTAATAACATAAAAATCCTATTTCTAAGATTTCTAAATACTCCAAACTGTTCTCTGAACCTAGAACAGAAAAATGATAATGAAACTTAAACAAACAGTCAATCAAAGAGATGTTATCCCAAAGAAACAAGTCTGTTCATTTCAGACACTTGAATTGAAAAGATGAACTTTAAGAAGCTTGTCTCATGTAGCAATTAAAACAATCAATTCCAACCATTCTCGAAACAAAATCCAACTTCAACCTCATGTAATTCAATCAAACCAGCACAAGGGAAGTTCAATATAATTGATAGACTTTATTACAGCACATGAAGATGAAATATAAATTCTCCTGGTCCCTTACGATACTAGGTCCACTACAATCGTAAACTCAAAATATCAGTCCCACACTTCAAATTATGAAATAGATACCTTCAACATCTGAGAATGAAATGTCTATTCGATCTAACACTTGCTCATTCACACCAATCCAAAATGATTAATTCAATGCTCAATATTGAAAATGAAATAATGACCAATCACACACACACTACTGTAAACTATCCACACAAACACACAGAACGTATACAAGCAAGTTTACCTTAGTTGGGGCGGTGGGCCCTTGCTGAACCAGCAAGGAACCTCTTAAGCGAGTAACAGACTAAAACTTTTCGCTCACATCCAAGAATTGACATAAAAGATCTTCTGTATTAATTCAATTGGTAAATTGGATTAACAGTCTTTTACTTCATACATGACAATGATAAGTATTGTCTGGTTCTTACTATATATTTCTTACATTCACTATATATCTAATCATCTATACAAAAATCCTTATATAAGGTAAGCTAATACTATCAATATCTATGGATAAACATTAAACAAAATCGAGAAATTCAACATTTAAGATTTACATCAAATTTTTAGGAATCGACTCCATCCTCATGACACAAAGTGCATGAGCGATGGAGTCTCTTGCAACTAGAAAACTGATTCGGGCGCTTCTATCCAACTATATTCTCGAAATCTTCACCATTATTCAGGTCCAACTGGCACATTTTGGAAATAGAGGTTCTAGTACCAGATTGTACACAGTCGCGAGTCTAGTGCCGGAATAGAGCAGAGCAGGTAGTACCGGAATAGCACACATCTTGGTACCAGAATGGAGTTGGTACCAGATTAAAACTGACTTGGGTACCGGAATGGATTTGGTACCGGATTACACGATGTCTGGTAGTGCTGGATAGACTGCTCATAAATCAAATCATTAGGACTATACAAAATAAAACACTTTCAATCGAATTAATTTAAGAAAGTTAAACAAACATGCTTTAAATCATCAATTACCTCTTGTGGACATGACATAGCTATTAGGCATGTGTGTTATCCACAATTTTGGTCATTGTGATGGTGTTATGATAATGTCATGATGATGAAATATCAAGCTCTTCCATAGAAACATTTTCCTGAGGAAGGTTACACTTATCAGTTTCCAGAAATCATATTTTAAAGATAGTTCGCAGGCTGCTTATATAGTCACCTGCGGGAATACCTATTTCTCGCATGCTGCTTCGAGCTTGGGTGCGAACATCTCGCACTGTACACAAGGCTAGGGTGCGAACCTGATATTAAAGAAGGAAAATGGATAAGTTCTCGATCCTTCTAGAAGGGAATCTTCTAGAAGGATGAGTTGGCTCTCGAATGGTTGGCAAAATACTGACTTTCCAGATATATTGGGATCATTCCCTATCCAAGTAACTAAACTATCTTCTCCTATATATTGAGAAGATTACTCATGGAAAAGGTTAAGCATAAGAAAGCTAGCAAGAGATTGATTGGAGAATTGTTAGAAGCCTGTATGGAGAACTGATGCTACAGCAGCAAGAGACTACAACAAGGTCATTATAAGTGGTTGATTTTCTTCATGCATGAGCAAGTGTGTGTGTCAGAGCTAGGAGCCATCGAAAGGAGACCTACGACATCAAGGCTCAGGTTGTAAGTTCCTCTTTCAATTAATTAATACAGTAATATGTCCCTTTCCCATAAAGAAAATGTCACTTTATTACATGATTCCTTGATCACATGTATAGACTAGCTATTGAATACATTAATATGCCTTTACTTTGATTGGTTTGTTCTATCGTGATCTGAACGGAGCAAGAGAATCGGAGCGAAGCTTGGAACAACAGAGACTTTGGAAAGTGTTCATAAGGTATGTCCATATTCCTTTATCTCTGAGTTCACTCAATAGACTAGATCTAGGGAAAGAGTAGTATTCTGTCCTGTTTTGTTCTAAATCCAGGTGGATCTAGGGAGATCGGTTCATGTCCGCACTTACGGATTTATCCAATAACAAAATTGGCGACTCCACTGGGGAACTTATCCCTTTGTCTTTTTGGTTTTTTGAATTTCTTGTGGCCATTTTCTCTATTGTTGTTATTCTCCTAATTTGTTAGTCTCTGAGTCCTCAGGATACCCTGAGAGACCTTCTGGGTCTATAAGCCAACTGGGATTTTGCTTGTATTTTCAAAATTTTTATTAGTTTTAGGGACTCCCGCACTGTACCTATTGACAGCCTGCGAGAACCTTGAAGGTTCGCATCCTGCTTATACCTTCCAGTGCGAACAGTTCGCAGTCTGCATTAAAGTTGCCTGCGAGAATTATACATTCTTGCACTGTGTCCAAGGCTTGCCTGCGGGTAGATTTTGAAAATTTTTTGAAATCAAGTTTTGACATTATCAACAGCTTAGATCTGTTGATTTACACCTTTTTGACTTATTGGATCATTGACTTACTTATCTTTTGCTTCAGTTTGCCTGCTTGGACAGATTTAGGGTTTCTAGATCTTCTTTGCTTTTGGTACCTTGACTTTCTTGTCTTGGCCTTGCTTGGCATTTTCTTGCTCTTAGATTACTGGAGTTGGATATGTCTGGATAGCTGAGAATCAGTGATTGATGGAGGGTTAAGTTCTTGTGTTTTCTCTTTTGCTTTGAGGTTCGAAAGGACATTTTCATTTGCTTTTGAGAAGATTTCTTGGTTTGGTTTTCATTTTTACTATCATTGAAAGAAGTGGTTGGGTTGTTTTGTTTGATTTGGCTTAATTTGATTTTCTTTTCTCCTTTATCAGGGTTCTTCTTGGAAAGTGAACATTTTGTTTTCTTTCAAGTTTTTTTTTTGTCATTTCAAAAACATTGTAAAATCAAATCTTAGAGCATTGAAGTATTGAAGAAGACATTTAGAGATTATTATTTGGTAATTGGTTATTTGCATTGGCATTTGAACGGAAAGTTGAGCATTGCATTTTGCATTATAGTATTGAGATTGATTCGGAAAAGTTCTCTCTCTCCCATAACTAGGATTCATGGAATGAAAAAGATTATATTTCATCATTGTCCTTGCATTACTTGGGTCAGAGTCACACATCATGAGTTTCACTTCCATTGCCTTTGAGTAATTAACAGCCTTTAAGAATATTGCGTAATATTAAAATCAATCTAGTAACTTTTTCTAGGGCTCTTTACACCAACATATTAGCTAGGCTAGTGCTTTGGAGTAGGAAGAGAGACACACTCTCCATAAGCTCAAAAACAAACAATAGTATCTTGAGATTAAGGAGTGTAAATTCCATTGACAGCATATTGTCCTGGGACACCCTTCTAACACAAGGGTTAATCACTAGGTCGCATTGGTGTTGGCAGAGATACTAACCTGCTTTTTTGACATCGGTGTAGAGATTGCACGTATTACGGGGATCACTCCAAGGTATACCCACAATTATGAGTGGAAGCCTTTGAGTTGGTTTCGGGCTTGATACCCTGCCCTTGCATGTGGATCGGACTGACGACTGTTCCCCTAGGCTATACTATTGTTTGTGGTGACCTTAGTGGCCTATCTCTCTAGGTTCTTACCCAAGGTGACTATGGAGGGGAAAGTCTCTACGGTACCTGGAATCGACGTTGATCAAACTCACTCGAGCTCCTTGGAGGGTATACCCATGATTATGTGTGGGAGCTTGCACCAGGGCGTAAGTCTGTTAAGCAGGTCGTCAACGTAAATTTTCCACCTTAGCCCCGCCCCTTCTCGTCTCGTTGTTGCGACGTTGGATTTCATCACCAACTAGTGGCTCCGAAATTAGAAGGTATTGTTTGCTTGGTGTTTGCATCTTAGTTTTTGTTTACTAGCGTGTGTTGTTTCTTCCTCGAAGTTGACCATAGGATTTTCGTTGGGGAGTTCATTACTTGTTTACAATTGCTCCCCCACGACGTTCACGTAGGATGCAAGGTTTGTCCCCAGAACATCCAGAAGCTTCACAACCTTTGCACACAACAACACCTGAGGGCACCCCAGAGGATTCTCCTCATCCGGGTGAAATTCCTCTTGTTCCTTTACCACACGTGGACATAAGTGAAGTCCCTGAAGTTTTTACACCACCTCCACAAGTCGAAGCCACTGATCCTCTTGCTAAATTTCGAATTCACAATACTGTAGAGGATTATCGCATTCGTCATCGACCTTCAGGACGATTTCATATTTCTGGAGATTCTCTTGTTGTATATTCTGAATCAATCGCTGGGACTTCTCACGGTGTAGTAGGTCAAGATCCTTTAGAGTCAGGTAATTTCCGACGAGTTTTGTTTGGTACTGAACCCCCTGTTTATGAACTCGTCAACCCTCCTGAGTCTCCCGAGCCTGAGACTACACCAGAGAATACCACATATAGTTTTGTCCTCCCTCCCGAGATGGCCCATCTCGCCAATACTACGAGTGTCCAAACCGCGATTCTAGCAACCACTCTTGCCCCTATTAATACCCAGAGACCTCCTAAGGTTAACCCGAATCTACCCCCTGGTTACCATGCTTTGAATCCTTCGTTGAATGTTCCTCATCCAACACCTCCACAAACTCCAGCTGGTTCCCCAGGTGGTCCTCAGTTGCTTGGACATCCTATTCCCGGTTTCATCCCGACACTCCCTCCTCAATTCTTTCCTTCTGGTAGCACTAATCCAACTGGCACTTTTCCGACTGTCGCACCTAATTTAAACATTCCTGTTGGTGGACAGGGTGGTATGGTTACTTTTCCTCTTCTTGGACATACTACAATCACTGCGCAACCGACGGTTGGCGTCCAAGTTCCGGGTGGAACTATACCCGCAGCAGGGGGTCCAACCTCACCCCTTGGACAGAATATACCTCCTGCATTGGCCCAGTTTTGGAACCAACTTTTACAAAATCCTCCTCAGAATGCTGGGGGGTAACAAGTTGTCCCTACAGTTGGCCAACCTTATCCAGGGGTAACTAATCCTATTTGGGGAACGACTCAAACTACTCAACCCCAAATCCCTGCTCAGACTCAAGGCTCTAATCCTTGGGGTTATTACCCTATCTGCCCACCACCAAACCAACCAGGGGATTCCCTCTACAGGCAGTCTGCTTATGCTGCTACTGGTTTGCCGACGGGGATCGCACCCCAAAGTCACCAGTACCCGCAAGTGAATCGACAGTTGTCGTTTCTTGCTACCTTAGACTTGCCAGATTTGTCTAGGATCCTGAATGATCCTATTCAGCACTCTCCTCAATGGCCTGCTATCCCTGCCAAACTTCCATCGGATATTCCGAAATTCGATGGCAAGCTGGGAGAGGATCCTAATAACCATGTTATGACCTTTCACTTGTGGTGTTCGTCCAACTCTCTGATGGATGACTCCATTCGTCTTTGTCTTTTTCAACGAACCCTTACCGGTTCAGCTGCGAAGTGGTACATTGAATTACCACGAGGTTTCTTTTCTGACTTCAATACCTTGGCCATGGCCTTTCTCAAGCATTACCAGTTATCGATACGCTACGATACTGGGACCGAGATCCTAACATCTTTCAAACAAATGAAAGGTACTCACATCTCAGATCACATACATGAGTGGAGACGTAGACGTCGTCTCATCAAACTTGAACTCCCGGATCAATTACTGGCTGAATGGTTCATGAAATCCTTCGTGAACGAGATTGGTAAAGATATTGCTATGGGGGGTGTTGTGACAGAAGAGCAGGCTATAGCTAGAGCTCAATATCTTGATCTCGTTTATTCACAAATGGGAACACTCTACACTTTACTGCCCGACCTACCTCATCCTGGTACCTCCAGCACTTCTACTGCTCCAACTGCCTCACATGCAGCTGATGGTGTGATTGGGACTACTCATACCCATTCACATTCCGTTTCATCCACAACCCCTAAACCCACCTCTTCTAATGTTCATAATGCCCCATCTCCTGCTCCTCTCGCCGGTAAAACCTCAGAAGTGAACGCTGTTCAGTCTACACCGACCGGTAAGAATAAGTCCAAAAAAGGGAGAGGAAAGAATAAGGGGGGTACAAATAATAATCCCACTGAACCTACTACGAATGCTCCTGTTGAAGAGCGAGATAAATGAAAACCGCGCTACCCTTGTCTTATCTGCGGTGACGATCACTATACCAAAGATTTTCCTCGACGTGCCGAAGTTTCCAAGTTCCTTCAGGGAACACCCAAACCACCTACCCCGGCAGTCTTGTCTCAGCAACAGGCCTCGTTGGTCATCCAAGACCAACCTTCTACTTCCACCACATCATATGTTTTGATGTGCATCGGTGATTCTAAGAAGAATGATGTTGCAATTGCCACTAGAGCAAAAGACTATACTCCTTCTAAGGAGAAAGTTGATGACTTACCTCCTGATTTGGTACAAGCTTCTCCATCGAATCCCCCTACAAACGGTCCTCTTCATCTCGAAAGACCGAGTCTTGATACAGTCCTACGACCCCCTAAGGGTGTTGTTCGCAAGTCGGCGTTCAATCCTCATGCTCGTGCGGCTCAGAACTACAGTATTGTAGAAGATCTGGCCCAAGCACCTTCGGCGATGTCCGCCCTTGAGGTCCTTTAGTCTTGTCCTGTGCAACAAAGGGCCCTGTTGAAAGCTATAGGTGGTATTGAACCTACAAATTCGAACTTGATAGTCTTTGACTTGGACGAACATGTTCCAAGGTTGCCCCCCCAACTTGCTTTTCAAATACAAGTTATTGTAGCCGACAAGAACATTTGTCGGACAGTTGTTGATGAGGGGGCCTCTACGTGTGTAATGTCTCTTACGTGTTGGAAAGCCATTGGCTCTCCCCCGTTAACGGAATCACAAAATACTCTGAAAGCCTTTAATGGCTCGGGTTTTAAGCCTTACGGTGTTATTTCCGCGTTGCCTGTCACTCTAGAAGGCAAGACCGTCCAAATTGAAGTAGAGATTTTTGATTCTCACTTAGATTATAATCTCCTTCTTGGACGTAGTTGGGTCGATTCCATGCGCGTTGTTTTGTCAACCCTTTTCCGTGTCTTACGATTTCCTCACCAGGGAAGAGTGGTTACTGTTGATCAGCTTGCCTTTTTTAATTCCGACACTCGCACGGGGAACGTACCGTTCATCGCTAAAACCCCACCGGGCTACGAGAATGTTGGAGTCGGTCTTTTGAAAGATTCTTCGTTAATGGGTACTTTTCCCATACCACCACCACCCGATATTCTACGCCCGTCAGTTGCTTCGATTAACATGATCTTCGCTATTCCTTATGAACTTCCTGCATCTTTTGACCCTTGGATAGTCCCAGATCTAGGAGATCATGCTCGTTACGGCGACATTATGTCGTTAAGTCTGATTGAGTCTGCTTATCAAGCGATTCAATCGGAAACCTCTTCTACATCCTCTCCGGAGGAGTTGTCTCCTGATCCCTTCCGCGTTGTCTTTCCCACTGACGAGATGATTATGTCCGTCATGGCCGATACGCCTTGGGACGATGGACATCATCGTTCCATTTTATTTATGGAGCAACATACTCTGGAAAACTATCAGCGGATTTCAACTCCGTCGACCGTTGTTGTCACCATGACTGTTTCTGGAGCTACACGAGATGTGTTTGTAGAAGGGAACTTAAGTAATATTTCTCCTACGATTCCCATCGATATTTCCGTGAAACCTGGAATAGTAGAAAATGTTCACATCGGGGCTTTGTGTTCTCCAGAGGAGATTATCACTTACACTGCGTTATTCAAGGAATTTCGTGATGTTTTTGCCTGGAGTTACGAAGAGATGCCAGGTATTGACCCATCTATCGTCGTGCATGAGATCAAAACGTACCCTGGAGCCAAACCAGTACGGCAGTGCCTCCATCCTGTCCATCCATGCAAAGCGGCAGCTATTAAACTTGAAGTTGAAAAACTTCTTAAAGCCAGTTTTATTTACCCCGTGGCTTTAACAGAATGGGTTTCCAACCCAGTACCCATCGATAAGAAAGGTGGAAGTATATGTGTTTGTGTTGATTATCGGGACATTAATAAAGCTTGTCCAAAAGACAACTTTCCGACCCCTTTTGTCGACCAAATCGTAGATGATTGTGCCGGTAGTGAAATTTTTTCCCTCATGGATGGATTTTCCGGCTACAACCAGATTAATATCGCTCCTGAGGATCAACATAAAACCGCTTTTATTTGTCCTTGGTGTACTTTCGCTTATCGAAAACTTCCGTTTGGTCTGAAGAACGCAGGTGCCACGTTTCAACGTGCAATGTCTTATGCATTTCACGATATCAAACATATCGTTCAACCTTATTTGGACGATTTGTCGGCTCATTCAATGCGCCGGGTCGATCACCCTACTCATCTTCGAGCTATTTTCATTCGTTGTCGGTTCTATCGCATCCATCTAAACCCGCATAAATGCGTCTTTTGCGTAGAATCCGGCCGTCTCCTTGGTTTCATTGTGTCATGACAGGGGATCCGGGTAGATCCGATCAAGGTTGAGGCAATTCTCAATCTTCCTCCCCCTTCTTCATTACGCCAGTTACAAAGTTTGCAGGGGAAAGCAAACTTTCTTCACCGTTTCATTCCGAATTACGCCGAGATTACTCGTGGTTTCACACGTCTCTTAAAGAAAGGTTCTGAGTTTGTTTGGGACAAAGTTGCCAACGACGCCTTCGAAGCTCTGAAGTTGTCCCTTACGAAAGCTCCTCTTCTTTTTCCTCCGTATTATAGTAGGGATTACTTTCTTTATTTAGCAGCGTCCGAGTATACTATCGGTATGGTCCTTGTTCAAGAGGATGATAACCGCGATGAACATGTTATATATTACTTGAGTAGAAGTCTATCATCGACGGAAGTTAAGTACCAACATGTTGAGAAACTGGCCTTGGCTGTTGTTCAAGCAGTCCAACGATTTCGTCATTATATTCTTGCCAGAAAAACTACTGTGATTTCACATTGCAACCCCATGCAACATATATTGACACGTCAATTGCTGGGGGGCAAGTACTCCAAATGGATAGTCATTCTCCAGGAGTTCGATTTGGAATTCGATCGCGCCACATCGAAGAAATCCTTGGTTTTTGCTGAGTTGATTTGTGATTTTCCCCACACAGCCATGGAAAATGTAGCAGTTGGTTCGTTACCTGACGAATCACTTTTCCTTATAAGTACTGATGATATTTGGTATGGAGATATCATTATATATCTCCAAACTCAAACTTTCCAGCCTGCTTTGTCCAGTAATGAACGACGTCAGATACGTTATCAGGCTTGCCATTACATTATTATTGGCGACACTCTTTACCGTCGAGGCATTAACTCTGTCTTTCGACGTTGTTTGACCTTTGACGAAGCCAAGAAAGCTTTAAATGAATGCCACTCGGGGGCATGTGGTGGTCATATGTCTGGGTATGCTACTGCCCAGAAAATATTACGTGCAGGATACTTCTGGCCTTCTTTGTTCCATGATTGCATTATTGTCGTTCAGAAGTGTCATGCCTGCCAGACGTATCAATAGAAGATTCGGTCGCATCCTGCTCCCCTTCATCCTGTAGTCTCAGTAGGTCCTTTTGCTAAATGGGGCATTGATTTTATGACATGTCACCCTCACTCGGCCGGGGGGCATGGTTACATTATTGTAGCTGTGGATTATTTCACAAAATGGGCCGAGGCAATGCCGACATTCGATAATACTGGGAAGACTGCAGCGCTATTTTTATTTAACCATGTCATCACTCGTTTCGGTGTCCCTCAAGCTATCGTTACTGATCACGGTAGTCACTTTCGGAATAATATGATGTCCTAACTTACAGATAAGTTGGGCCTTCATCATGACAGCTCAACACCTTATATCCATAGGCTAATGGTCAGGTCGAAGCTATTAACAAAGTTCTTATAACGATGATTCGACAGATGATAGGAATACATAAGACTAGTTGGCACACGATGTTGTTTTCAGCATTGTCGGCGTATCGGACATCTGTTAAATCTGCCACGGGATTTACACCCTTTCGTTTAGTTTATGGCATGGAAGCTGTTCTACCCATAGAATGCGAAATACCGTCCTTGAAGCTAGCTGTAGAACTCTTTCCTAATACTTCTGCCGAAGAGGAACGTCTGTTTTTTTTAATGCAATTATACGAGACCCGACGCGATGCCACTTTAGTGATTGAAGCCCAGAAGAAACGTGTTAAGGCACAATATGACAAGCATGTCAAACCTCATGTTTTCTCTGAAGGAGACCTTGTTCTTCTATACGAACAAGATAAAGATGTCCTAGGAGCTGGGAAATTCGAACCAATGTGGCATGGGCCTTATATTGTTAGCAGAGTTTTAGATAAAGGAGCGTATGAGTTAGTGGATTATGATGGTGTGCCTTTGAGTGAACCCAGGAATGGGTTGTACTTGAAGCGGTACTACGCATGAGTCATTTGTGCATGAGTACTTGTATTTTATGTATCATACTGCGTGAGTGTGTTACTTTAAGTTTTCCTTGATGTTATTTGGTTTTTGCCCTTACGTGACGTTATGTTTGATTGCCAGATGTCGGAGTTTTCGCTACCTTATATTGGCTTCGCTAATGGAGCTAGCCGTAGTACCCGGAACCTAGCTTCCGCTGCATGGGCAATCTATGCCCCGACAAACGAACTCATATCTCTACGAGGTATATGTCTTGGCCGAGCAACCAATAATATCACAGAATATAGTGCCGTGATTGAGTTATTAGTTGATGCTATTTCTCTTGGAATTCTTCGTTTGGTTGTACGACTTGACTCGCAGCTAGTGGTGCTATAGCTAAGTAATGTCTATTCTATTCGAAGTCATACATTATTAAGAGTATATTTGCGGATTCACCTCTTGGAAAGACATTTTGATCATATAGAATATCAACACATTCCGAGAAGTCTTAATACATTGACAGATGCTTTAGCTAATTATGTATTGGATAGGCATTTGAACAATTTATAAATCAAACATATTAAAAATGTACACAAGTGTAAAGTAAGCCAGTAAAAACCATGTATATATATAACAATCAAAGTTTGTGTTTTACAAAATGTGTTCGAAGACCAAAATATCAAAATGGAAGCTCATGGCTTCTACAAAAGTGACATCACTAATGATGTTCACGGTAACATGCTAAGGTCCTAGCAACCCTACGGAGCAAACGACCCATAGAGGCAGAAACTCCCACGGTGTGACGTTGATCGCGTCGTGGGATCTCCTCCAGAGGCATCTCTGGAACATCAGCCATCAAGCCCTCTAAGTTCTGCTCCAATGTGAGGTAGTCCTCAGCATACTGGGGGACTGGAACTGCTGCTTCTCCTTGACGCTGGACAGGAGAGCTACTAGCTGGTCTGTATGCCCCAACATATGTGTCATCAACAAAATTTTGGTGTTAGTCTTCGGATAAAACCATAAAACCAAAAACATTTAATATGATGAAAATACAAAAACATCTAAAAAAGTTAAAAAGTTGGTGTTTTTCTTACCAATATTTCTCCACTATGCGTCTTCAGGCAGGGCAAGGTCAGGATCACCTTGAAAGTCCAAGCCAGTGTACGCATAGTCCTCTATCATCACAACCTGGCCTTGGAGCCAGTCAAAAAAGCAATCGTCATACCTGACGATCGGTCCTGTCACATGTCTGGTCATAAGTTGGCACCATCATAACATTCGTGGTTCCCTGGGACCCAGAAAGTGCCAATCTCCCTGAAGCCTATACACTGGCACCCTCTCGCAAAAGAAAGACACCAGCAATGATCCATAACCAAACTGCTTTAAGTCTCCTCGTCTACTTTTGGTCAGTTGTTTTTTAAAGTTGCATAACACTGCATCGGCCCAGTTGAAGACCCGGGGCTCGAGACACTCAAGGGCATATTGAAAGTAGCTCTGTAGAGCCATATGCAGGGCAGCACTTCCCGCCATCCGAGCTATGGTAAGGAGTATGGTACGGAGAGTGATATTAGTCACTCCCCAAATGGCTACTTTCCCCTTTTGTCGTTCCGCCTCAGGCACGCAATACTGTCGACAATACTCGCTCATTTTCAGACCTCCCCTGCGGTTACCAGTCAAACTGACATATGAACCCCTTCGCGACAACCCGGTCAGGAAGTAGATATCTTCAATATCAATCATCAATGTATGAGCACCGACATTGAAAACCTGCTGATCCGGATCCCACATCCGGACTAAGTGTTCTAACAGTCGAACCTGGGCTCTCATGCCCGGAATGCGGAAATACTTTAGGAGACCGTAGTCTCTTAAAGCGGCAATATTTTGTGGATGGTTTTCGGCGGCGGCATTCTCTTCTTCGTGCTTTCATTCCCTCCATTCGAGCACCATAGCGATAGTTATTTACCTGCATGGCACCATATAAAGACAATTAGTAATCTCAAAATATGAGAAAATTGGTTTGATTGGTCAAAATATTAAACAAAAATTTGATTCTGCACCGTTCACAAGCTGAGTATAACACACAGTGCGGATTTCCCGCACCCTGCCTTAAGCCCGCCTGCGGGAATTAGGACTTCTCACAGGCCCCATATGGGTAGCCTGCGAGAATCCTCTCGCGCACATAGGGTTTCAAATTTCCACTTAAAACTTACTATTTAACCATTCAAATCACTAAATTCAACCATGCAAAGAAAGAGGATGGAGTACTTACCACTTTGATCCAGACGATTCGCGAAATGATGCCCTGATGCTCCCAGAAACTGATGTTGAAGATCGGAGGAAAATGGAGGTTTTTTGCACTAAATTGGTAAATGGGTGAAACATATGGTAAAAATGAAATGTAATTTTGTTTTTATTTACTTTTTACCATAGTAAAGTGGGTTTTTTCATATTCATTTGCTATTTTGCCCTAATTACTAATGTAAAAGTGAGTAAATGACTTGCAGGTCTCTAGCAGAGGATTATGGACGGAAAAAACTTTTGCAATATGATGTATTTTGCTTATTTCTTATGGTTTTTTAAGTGCTTTTTATCCGTTCTAGCACTTGCATTAAACTTGAGAACGTGATCGAGCGTTGTTTTATCCCTTTTCCGGGCTCGTTGAGGTTACACGAAAAAGGAACCCCCCTGGAGTTGACTTTAAGCTCTTTTCACGACTCCCTAAATATGAAAAGATTGCCGAGTGATCTTGCTTTTTTCACACTCGTAAAAGTATTTGAAGTTATGTGTCCTTCGAGCGATAGTTTAACCCTTTTTCGGTCTCGTTGGACTATTGTACGAAAAAGGAACTGAGAGAGTTCTCTTTTGAGTGTTTTTCCCAACTCTATAATCTTGAAAAACCTTTGAGTTTTCTTTCTTTGGACTCATAAAACAAACATTGAAAGGCCCATATGGGAAATGAATTTTCTTTACGTGTTTTTCAGACTCTTGAAACATGAAAAACCCTTGAGTTTTCTATCTCTGGACTCGTTAAATAAACATTGACAGACCCGTAATGGGACCGAACCACTCCTTCCTAGGGTCCGTTAAAAATACTCTGAGGGACTCGTCCGAAGGATGAGCTTATATCAACAAGCATATGTGATCCTCTTCAATCTTGCGTAAAAATAAAGAGGTACTTGCCAGAAATGGTGGGGGGGAATTTGGGAAAGGGATATGTTTCATCTTTACATTAATTGGCAGTAAGAGTCGCTCTTGAACATGACACTCCTTCTTCATCATCTGAAGTCGGTTTGGGTAATCCATTTGTCTCTCATTCGATTTGATAACAAGGTCTTTCCATGTGTCGTATTTGAGTCAATGCTGCCAAATCATTGGTCGTGTCATTCATATGTTCAAGAGTAGTCTGTTTGAAACCTCTACTTGAGTCGGCCATCTACAGTTATCCATTCTTTTCGAGTCGGCCTTCCCTGTGTCCAAAGTCCAATTGCCACATACTCTGTTTCACTTTCAAACTCTGTTACTCATTTCGTGTCACTGATGGGGGATACATCAAGGCCCTCCTGTGATGAGTCTTGTTCCATCAACATCATCACATTATCCAAGATTGAGACTTAGAAATTATTCAGTACCTTGGAGCTTGCATGCCTCAATGGCAAGTTTCCTCGCTTTCGACAGTGGGTTTACATCATTGACCCTTGATCGAAAGATTCTGTCAATTGTTCGACATCAACTCATTTATTCACAATCGATAGATTTTACTACAGTACCTTGGGAGTCATTGACATTAATGGTTATTTCCCTCGCACTTGTTAACGGTTGCATTAATGACCGGTAATCAAGTGGTTTCTACCATGTTCGACTTCGACACATGTAATCACATGGTTAGATTCGTACTTTGGGCGATGAGGTTGAAGACCCTGGATATTATCTTCTTGATCCAGGTTGCGATGGAGTATGTATCATTTTGCGACACATAGATCCACTGTGTATGTTTCGTGGCTATGTCGTCTTGATTGAAAATTTGTCGCATAGATCCACAGTGTATTCATGTGGCTATGCTATGTTATGACTACGTGGATCCACAGTGTATGATTGGTGGCCATGATCTTTGTTTATGATGACATCAATCTATGATCTGAGTATGCGAATGCCTACCTCAGAAAGGATAAATATTATATTCTGCTGATGCTTGGATGTTTGCAGGTTTCCGACTAGATGTGTTCTTGGTTCTTGACACACACATGCAGCTTACAAAGTCCGTCAACTGTCATTTATTCCACTCTCAGACTTTGGGGGGCATTCTGTTATCCACAATTTTGGTCATTGTGATGGTGTTATGATAATGTCATGATGATGAAATATCAAGCTCTTCCATAGAAACATTTTCCTGAGGAAGGTTACACTTATTAGTTTCCAGAAATCATATTTTAAAGATAGTTCGCAGGCTGCTTATATAGTCACCTGCGGGAATACCTATTTCTCGCATGCTACTTCGAGCTTGGGTGAAAACATCTCGCACTGTACACAAGGCTAGGGTGCGAACCTAATATTAAAGAAGGAAAATGGATAAGTTCTCGATCCTTCTAGAAGGGAATCTTCTAGAAGGATGAGTTGGCTCTCGAATGGTTGGCAAAATACTGACTTTCCAGATATATTGGGATCATTCCCTATCCAAGTAACTAAACTATCTTCTCCTATATATTGAGGAGATTACTCATGGAAAAGGTTAAGCATAAGCAAGCTAGCAAGATATTTATTGGAGAATTGTTAGAAGCCTATATGGAGAACTGATGCTACAGCAGCAAGAGACTACAGCAAGGTCATTATAAGTGGTTGATTTTCTTCATGCATGAGCAAGTGTGTGTGTCAGATCTAGGAGCCATCAAAAGGAGACCTACGACATCAAGTCTCAGGTTGTAAGTTCCTCTTTCAATTAATTAATACAGTAATATGTCCCTTTCCCATAAAGATAATGTCACTTTATTACATGATTCCTTGATCACATGTATAGACTAGCTATTGAATACATTAATTTGCCTTTACTTTGATTGGTTTGTTCTGTCGTGATCTGAATGGAGCAAGAGCATCGGAGCGAAGCTTGGAACAACAAAGACTTTGGAAAGTGTTCATAAGGTATGTCCATATTCCTTTATCTCTGAGTTCACTCAATAGACTAGATCTAGGGAAAGAGTAGTATTCTGTCCTGTTTTGTTCTAGATCCAGGTGGATCTAGGGAGATCAGTTCGTGTCCGCACTTACGGATTTATCCAATAACAATGTGTTTTGGGAGGGAGTAGTCTAGTATAAGTTTATAACAGAGGCAAAAAGGATTAGATATAAGATAAGATAGGGCATTATCTTATGTCAAAATAGAGACTCAACAAGAGGCCCTTTCTCTCATTTTTTAGCATAATCTCCTCCAGCTAGTTATTCTTCTATCCATATGGAGTGTTTTTCGATGCCTCTTGTATCACAAACATATCCCAATTTATAGTCAATGTTGCCCAAGTCACATTTTGTGTTGTGTTTCTTTTCAAGGGAAGTCATTCAGTGTTATCCTTTCTAGAGAAACCTTGAATTTTCAAGTCAGTCTTCCCATGTCAGTCAAGTACTTCTCAGTTTCACATGTATCCTTTTATCTCACTCATGCTAGTATAGAAGGTTCCCATTGAATTTTTGTTGGTGGGCCTTCTCTTATTGACTACGACACGTTGCTCTCAGAATATGACCTAGAGTTTCACCCTAGGCCTATTTACATCATTAATAGGTGACCTTGTGCTCAACATATGAGAAACCATCATTGGTCGCTGACTAAGTGGTTTCTCTAGTGTTCAAAGTCAACAACCATTATCACACATAAGGATGTGTGCAGTACCTTGGTTTCCATTTGACCCCAATGGTGGATTCTCTGTCTTTGTTAATAGTATTCTTCATTGATTACTATTCAAAGAGTCTCTCTCATGTGTTATTCCATCTGGTGCATGTCGAAGTCGTACCTCGGTTTGGTCCTTTCAATCTTTTTGTCCGAGTCCTTCCAAATCTTTGTCCTTCTGCTACTCCTCATGATGGATGATGGAGGATTCCTTAATGCCTTCCTTCCAATGGATATCTTCCTATCACCCTTAACACATCTTGCTCTGGGATAGGGCCTAGAGTCATTTTTAGTACCTTTGGGAAATTTCCCTTTCTATTAACAGTGGGAATACATCAATGTACCCTAATTGATAGATTTTATCAGGTGTTCGACATCAGCTCCTTTATTCACACTTAGATTGTACTAGGTACCTTGACACCCATTATCATTATTGGTGGGTTATCTCATGTATTTTAATGGTATACATCAATGATTGGTAATAAAATGGTGTCTCACTATATTCGAATTCAACACATCTATTCACATAGTGTAGACTCGTACCATGGTGGGTTATTTTGAAGACCTTGAGTGAAGTATGAGCATCACATATTTTGTGCTCCTACCCAACTTGTATTGATTGTACCACCCTCTTCGACATTAGTACTTGTAGAGGATCGATTTTTTCACTCCTTTGGTTCCAAATATCCTCTATTGTGATTCTGAGACATAGCTCCTCTGTGTATCGCTTTGTGGCTATGATATATATTTT
Organism: Picea engelmannii; assembly: GCA_009831015.1. Lineage (NCBI taxonomy): Eukaryota > Viridiplantae > Streptophyta > Pinopsida > Pinales > Pinaceae > Picea > Picea engelmannii. The sequence goes on along the minus strand of ML788680.1, from coordinate 671,983 downwards.
TTCATGTATCCACTGTGTATTTTTCTCATGGCCATGATTGCTACTTCTATATATATTACATGGATCCACTATGTAAATATTTTGTGGCCATGACCATTAGTTATGCTTTTAACACTCATGGATCCATAGTGTATTTGATTTGGTGTCCATGCTTACACCACACTCAAGAATGGGAATGATCGACTTGATAAGAGAGTATCTTACTTGTTTCTGTTGTAGGTATTGTTCCAAGATTGGCCTTCAACTACTCCTATCCAATGGCCCCTCCAAAATCTCAGGAATACTTTGTAATGTATTTTGGGCATCAATTGCTCTTCTTACCTCACACATTAGGGGGAATTTGTTATAGCATAATTTGACACCAAAGATGCGTATGATGACTCATTGGCCTTAGTTACATTCCTTTCCCTGCTTATAGGACCAAAATCCCTCTTTTCCTCCCAAAAAATACTTTAAAATCCCGATTTTTCTTGATATACATGACTCTCATTAAGGAAACTCTTGTACATATGCGCCTTACTAGTTAGCAACCCATGTACATGTTAAATTGGCTAAAAATAATAATAGATCTCGATATTTCGGGAAGATTTGACATGTTCCCTAGGTTCTTGACTTCTTGTAGCCCGTTCATAACTACTCCATTTATCAAAAGGGAGTATAAATTAGAGCCTTGTGGTGGAGGAAAAGAAAAACAGGGAAATGTATCCTTATGCTATCATTTTCCTTACAGCCCTGCAAGTCCCCTTTCCCCTTGCATATGAGATTGTCAGTCCCATCTGAAAACCCTTGTTTTTAAAATTTGTGTTCTCCCTATCTTGTCAGGAAGAAATATTGTTCCTTCCTTGGACCCATCGGAACACAAAGATTTGGAGGTTTTTCTTGTCATATCTGGCCTTGGGTGAAGGAACTTGGAGTCTAGTTTTAGGAATGTGCTACAATGGTTATAGGTTGTAACCAACTTTTATGTTGTTAATAATAAAATATCTCTCGTTCTCGTCCAATTCTATTTGTTCATTCATGATTTTAATGAGATTATCTATATCTTTCTTTGAATCCATTATGCAAATTGAAATGATCATGTCTAGTTAGTTAGCATATAACTACCTATTTGTAGTTGCTTATCTCCTTCTCTACAAGATTTTTCATAGGATCGTTATGCAAGAGTTATGGAGTGAAAGTTCTTGAGTGGGATCAGCTTCAAACGTTGGATTCCAAGTTTGTTCTCTTTGCTACCCTTTGAAAGTTAGTTACTGTAGTGTAGTTATTTTTAATTAACTACTGGATTTGAGTCTAAGAGTGATCTTTTATGGTACTGCTCTGTTGTGACCCTGACCCATAGCCATAGGACTTGGTTTTATATAACATTCTTCCAAACAATATTGTTTAAGTTTTCTAGTATTAAAAATACACTTTATGAGAAAAAGCTAGATATATTCTATGCTAGAGAAAATAGTTTAGCATAGTGAAAATTCAATAATTGTCACATATGATGGCACTAGGAAAGACTTCATCAACTTCAACATTAGGCATAAGCATACAATAACTTTCTCTATAGAGAGACTTTGTCCTAACATTATATGGGGTATTGATTTAGAAGAAATATGAATTTGCACAACTCCCATTAGAGTCTACACCATGTAGTTTCAAGAGAACCTTAATGTGGTGAGATTGGAATACAAGAGACCTTGCAGCTTTGGAAGCCTAGAACTTTGGAATTTTTCTTCCCTTCTTAATTTCAAGACAACCATCATAGGTGGGACTCAACACCGTCCTTGGAAGCAATCCTAATATCTATCAGAACTTATTTAGGAATTGTAATTGGTCTAGTGTTACTATGTTTCAAAACATGTTATTCATAATAGAAGTATCCATATGTTGATAGTGCATTCTATTGTCTGTAGAGTAATAAAATTCCCAAAGGATGATTCAATGATCAACCCATTACAATTTTGAACGAATAGGTTGCAGTGCATATTGCACAATATGTTTGTTAATTAGGATGTTTCTTATCATACATAAATCTCTCGACCGATTTACCTACTTTCCCACAATATAAAACCATCATGAGCAAGAAAAGAGAGAACCATTTGAAAAGTTTCTGGAAAATGTTCTAGACATTATCATAATAGACAAAGCCACTTTTTCTTTTTGTTTATAAAAAATACTAATCAAGGATACTAGCCATCTAACTTTACACCACTTCTTCATTTCATAAGGATTACTGCTACTTGTATTTAAATTGTAGCAATGGGTACAATCCATCCCATTCTAGATGCATACTAGATGGTGGGTGCTCCTTCTAATAGGCTTGAGGCAATTCCCCAACTCCAAAATGCACCCTTGGAAAGTTGGGTGATTAGTTGGATGGTGCTTTATGTAAGTGTCCAACATTTGAAGTAATTGACTTAGCTTTTAATTGACAAGAACAACTCCATATTTATGATATTTCATTACTATCCAATGGGAAAAATCCAACTACCTCTCTTTTATCATATTGATTAGCCTGAAATTGGGTTACAATATGTGTTTTAGTCAATCCTTCTAATAGATGAATTAGAATGTCTGCAAATGTAGAGTAAATAGTTAAATGCTCCACAAAATATTTTATGATAGGATTAGAGAGGAAAAGAACTATGGGTCAAACTTGATATCCACAATTAAATGGCCATTGTCATTCCAATGCAAAATCATAGTTTCTCATCATTTAGCAAATACCAATACACTTCCAGTCAACCATATTCATCAACACTTGTCCTTTCAATGAAATAGAAACAAAATTTCACAAGTTGCACATATATTCTCCTTCTCATATACAATTGGAAACCCATACATAATTTTGCATTTGTTTAACAAGGAAAGGTAATGAAAATTAGTTTGTTCATACCTATGATGTCACATTTAATCATTGTTGCCAACATTGTTGGTCCCCAAAGCATGTGATTTTACCATGCCATCCTCCATATCCCTATGTAGTCAATGCTATTTCACTCATGATGCAATTATTTTGTTGGTCCTTTGATTTTTCACAAAGAATTTCTCACCTCTAAAGATTACATCCAAGTGTGTACATTGCCTAGTTACCTCACTAATTGAAAGAGGATTCTAACTTAAAATTGGAATATAAACATCATTATTGAAAATGAACATCTTACCACCTAACAATTTTACCTGCGAATTCTCCATGCCTTCAACATAATGTTGTCTACCATCACCCAATATTATTGTTTATGATTTTTATTTGTCCTAGACAAAATCCACAAACCAACTACTTCTATTAACCATATGTTTTAATGCTAAAAAAAAAAAATCAACCAAACATTTACGTCCCTCATGGGATGAAATAAAAAGAACATATATTATTCTCTTGATGCTCCACCACATTTGAATGCTTTTCACCAGGCTTCCCTTGTTGTGTTCAATATTCCACAACCTCTTCCTACACTCCCTCTTTAGATGTCCTACTTTGCCAACATAACAACACCTCAAATATTTAATACCTTAAAATTTACCTATATTAGTTTTACTACTGAGACTATTTCCTCCTCCCTATCATTGCTTGCATTTGTCTTTGAAGTTGACAACAAAAAAAAATTCTAAAGCTTTTCCATTGCTTTCAAAATACTTATTCCACCTCTGTTTATGCAACAAAGGGCTTGAAAATATATCAAATGTAAGCTTAGTAAACTCAAAAATGATGTTGAGTGTCTCAAAAAAATATTCCAATCGAGATAAACATTTTGAGGTAAGAACTACCATGTATTCTTCATCCACGTCTCTACCTAGAGAAACTGATTGGTCATGCACATCCTTCAATATCCATAAGTAGCTTGAAATTTGTTCTCCTTCATCTAACTTCATGGAATAAAGAAAAACAAATTAAGGTAAAGAGCCCTACCTTTATCGTCTTTCTCTAAAGACTAACACATTTGTTCCATCCTAAACCAGTAGAATAATCTTATCAATAACAAAAATATTTATTAATATCACTGCTCTACATTGATAGAGGAGTACCCTTGAAAAAACAAAGTCCAAGAGCACACTAGGGGAGCGTGAAAAAAATGTAGACGATAGAGGTTGAAGTATGGATGCAACAAGGGAAAAGTTTAGTGTGAAATGCAGTGGATGCTGAAGGATATGTGCTACATGCAGAAGAAATAATCAATGTGAGATGTTGTCATCATCAATATTGCAAAGAAATGTGACAAGAATGAGAAATCAAAGAGAACCGTGCATAGTGAGTTCATCCAACAAGTACTACACTAGGAAAGATTAAAAGTTTCAATAGAAGCTGAAGAGGAAAAAATGAATCTAAAGAATTGCAAAGAAATATGAAGAGATAGAAGTACACAAAGAGATGCAAGAAAAAGATATGAAGCTAGACAATCAATGAGTGAAGAAATAAATAAGGTTGTCTTAATTTTAGTCAAGTTAACTAGTGAGATCATAGATAGTTCTAAAATATATAGGGAAAGAGTAGTAGAGAGTCGACAAAGAACCATAATAAAGCATCGAGGTCAAGATTATAAATTTGTACGTGTATATTGTGTTGGACACACCGACCACACTAAGAGGGAGGGTGAATCAATGTGAGGATATTTTTATGCTTCTTACAAAACTTTAGATAGCAATCACCATTTATTCATTAGTTCCATTTACACTTATTTGTTTGCATGTAAACATATCTCAACAACATACATCAACAATAAAGAACTTTGAACCATCAAAATAATGAACACAAAGAGCACCAGATATATGTTTAATCTTTTTGTATTATATGTTATAGGAGACTACAATATCAGGTTTTATCTACACAGAATGAAAAGAGAACCAAATGAAAGAGAGAACCAAGTCTCAATTGCAAGACCCTGCCTACATATCTCAACACCAAATGAGATGTGAGGAATCCAACCCTCAAGTACAAGAACCAACTTGTAGAAAGAAAGCACTGTCAAACTGTACCAACAGTCTATACCAAGACAAGTGCATCAACTATGCACACCGTAACTTGTCACAAAAACTTGTCACCTCAACCTATCTCATCAATCTCATCATCCAAATATGATCTACTCACAAAGATCAATAATCAATTCAACTCTCACCCATATGCACAATATCACCAAGTTAAACAAAAAGATACCTCTAGCAATACACCATACTCTCCATAAACCAAATACCATAAACCCTTACACAATACCATGTTCCAAAACAATACCTTTAATCTTGCAGCAATCATCAATAGCTATACCATACCATGAAATAATTGGAACAATTCCAATATGCAAATATGATGTGGTTATTGAACTTCCAACTTTCTGCAACTACCAAATATGTTGTTGCAGTTTTGCTGATGTGATTTTGTTGCCGTGGTTTTGCTACCGAGGTTTTGTTGTCGTGGTTTTGCTACCGCGATTATGCTATCGCATTTTTGTTGCCGTGATTATGTTTCTATGGTTTTGCTGCAATGATTTTCCTGCCACGATTTTGCTTCCATGATTCTACTGTTGTGGTTCTTCTGTTGCAAATTTTCTCTATCAATAATACATGCCCAAATAACCTTTCACAAATGGATATTCAATATGCTCAAATATCATACTCATAAGAGACCCTTGATATCTTATTTATGCTTCTCCAAGTACCTTCCTCTAGAAGTTTCCTTGTAACAACTTAACCCAATTTACTTCTTTTAGGGCTAACCCACTTCTAACCACTTGTCCACTTATAACCACTTTATCCACAAATAGTAAACTCATACTTCCAGTTGCAACTAATTTATTTTTAATTATTTTCTTATTGCAACAACTTAACCCATGATTAATTCCTAGTTTCACCCACTTTGACTAGTCAACTTCTTCTAGGAGTTTCTACAATAAATTGACTTCTTTGACCTTTTAGGGGCTTCTAGATAACTCATGAGGGTTCTCCAAATTCACTAAGCCATATCTCCTCAACCGTGAGGAATTACGTGGCATACCACATATCACCGGAAATGGCATGACATATACTATCCATCTAGAATAGTTTCTCTTGCAAATTCACTGATCTTCATTACATTATTTCTCAATCAAACTTGGGTTCCCTAACCACACTGTTGGGATACTCAACCACTTTACCATTTGGACTTCACAAAGCATCTTCCTGTGATGGATTTCACCATAAGGGGACCACTTTGAGAACTTTATTCAAGAGCATCTTCCCGTGAGGGATTTCACCATAAGGGGACCACTTTGGAATTTATCCATTTGGTTTTTCCTATCAACCATGACATGACCTGACATCAATTATACAAATCCCTTTAATATCAACAAATCATTATGACACCACTTGACATCAACCCTTTGACAATAATTACATCAATGACCATATAACCAATAATCAATATATCAGTGATACAAACACATCACTATGACAACTCTTGACATCAACCCTTTGACATCAATGACAACATAGTACAACAATCCCCCCCTTTGGCATTGATGGAAACATTAACATTGATGTCAACACCAATGATTGATGGAAACACTTGGACATGGAAATTCTCATGCTCTGTCTGTGATCATCACTCCTCATCAATTTTCATCTCACCACATCAATGTGACTATCTCTCCCCCTTTGACATCAATGGAAAAATGTAGTTCTCTCCTTGGGGATTCTCCCCCTTTCTAAACTCTCCTTGGGGCTGATCCCCTTGTTTGGATGCCTTTGAGCTTCCTCTAAATAATCTCTCCCCCTTTGGACAAGGTATATCACTCTGATGCAATGCTAATGGCATGGATTCCAATCATCTCTCCTCCTGGAATCATGTTGTTGAAACCAATCACGGGAAAAAGAATAACTCCCCCTATGGGTATGTCTCCCCCTATATTCTCTACAATATGAACAATATGCTACACTGCAATCTTATTCTATTGCAAATTCTACTGCTCAACCAGAACATAGATCAATTGCTCAATAATGATCTTCTCTTCTTATGATGATCCTTGGACCCGTCCATGCATCAAAATCATGCCATACCATACATCATGAAGAAAAAGATATGTAAACAATGAATAGAGAATCGTGAACAAAACATCAACCATGTACATCATGTGCCATACTGTGTGCCAACCATGCACAACACCCATGTACATCAACCATGTACATCAATACCATACAATATACCATAAGATATCATCAATGGAGTGTATCAACCATATGCCAAGAACATGTTCCAATTGTGTACCAACCATATGCCTCTACCAACATGCCAACCATGTGCCTCAAACAACTTTCATATCACTCATGATATGTCTCTACCATGAACCAAGTGCCACAACCATGTATCTCAACTATTAATATATCAACCAAGTATCTCAACTATATCATCCCATACATCATGTACCAAATCAAGTGCATCAACCATGCACCAAACCTCAACAAGATGAACCACAATCAATATGTGTTCCCATACATGTATTCCATATCAACCATAAACCATGTGCTAGTGATATTACTAGAAAGTGCCTCTAACAAACAACCAAGTTTTTATCAATCATGCATCAAATATAGATCAAGCTATGACTCATCAATGATGTACAACATCACCACCTCACCAACTCATCAATTACATGTCCCAATATGTAGATCAACCACATGCCAAATCCATGCACCAAGACATCAAACAAATATTCCTCTAACAATACATCATAAGATATATCAATGGAGCTCACATATGTACCAGCCATGTACCATGACAGATCTGCCTTAAAAACCATTCACTACATAAAGTCCTAAGAAGCCAATAGTACCTCTAAACATGTACTAAGAGTTTCCTTCAATATATCAATGATATATCTCTATATGGCATCACATCATCATGATATATCTCATAGACAAGGTGCCATGACATCGTTGAGAACATAACCAACAATATACCTTATCAGAAATTCATCACTCCACACACTAAAATTTGTACCATGGATACAAGATATATAAGATTCAACACTCAACTATATATCATCACCCTACATACATCAAACACACATGCAAGCATATAATCACAAAAACATGCAAAAACCCATGCCAGACCCTACAAAACAGAGTTATACCATCAAACCATGTTGCAACTCATCTGTACACTCCTCTTCTTGAGGTTTTTTGCATAGGTACATGGTATGTTCTATAGACAACTCACGTATGTATGTGACATTTCTATAGGTCATCTCACATATGTATGCAACTTCTCCCACAGGAGCCCACATATGCTTCAAAAAGAGTGAATCTTTATTGATTTTTATTCCTTCATTCATGTTTGGTTGTCCAGTCTTCTTCATCCACTTCTGAGAGTGTCCTTATTTATTTGTATTTGTACTCTAAGCTTCCATCCTTTCAACATTGTCTTCCTTCCAAGTTACATGTTATCTTCTTGCCATGATATATGAAGCACTCCTCATTGACTGTCTCCTTGAGATCCAACAATCCTAAGCTTTGTGTCCAAACCCACTGCAGCTGTAACAGATCATGGTGTGACAATGAGAAACAATGTGTCCCACTTGATTACATATCCAACATATTAGGATGTTATGGAACCTTCCAACATATTTCCTTGCATAATGTATGTAATCCAAATCTTTGTGACAATATTCATTACATGAGAAGCAGTGACCATGAAAAACATTTTCATACCTTTTCTTTGCTGTCCACCTTGAAGGTGTCTCTCTTCTGAATTTTCTTTTAGGTATAGGGATGGATTCTTGATGTTTTATTTGCTCTATTCTTCTAAAGGTTTCCTTACCTTGTGTAGGTGCTTGACTTGTAGAAATGCGTTCACCTTTTAAGAATAAAAGACTTTCCTCATGTTTCTTAGAGGTGCTAGCTTCAAAGTGTGTTTCTTCCTTGTTGTATCCAAGACCTGCTTTATCATTTGGTGATCTTTGACTATCCAAGATTTCATCTAAGATAGCTGAGATGTTCATGAACCTTTTTTACTTCTTTACTTTCCTTCTAAGATCAACAACTTATTCTTATAGTTTATGGCATGATTCTTCCTTTTCATTTACTTGATTCTTCAATAGTTCTTATATTATTTTGGCTTCTTAAAGTTGGGTCTTTATATTGGCATTGACTTCAAGGATTTTTCTAAGCTCATCATCTACCTTCTTCTTTTCTTTTGCTTGACTAATTATTTCATTCTTTAGTCTTTTGATTTCTTCTTCTTTTTCTTCTAATTTTGTCCTTTGCTGGGTTATTTCAATTCCTTCTTGTTTCTTGAGAATTTGTCTTAGTGTCATGGTAAGTCTTTGGCACTTTTCTAGGGTTTCCTTAATGTATTTTTCAAGATACTCAAAATAAATTGAACCATATCCTATTTCCATGCTCACTTCTTCTAAATCATTCATAATTTGTGTTGGCATGTTTACATGCAGAGTGTGCTTGTCATTCATGGAAAGAACAACAACGACGATGGCATGTTTACAGGCAATAACAACAGTGAACCAAAGCTCAAGAGACCAAAAGATGAGAAAGGCAGAATGTGTCAGGTTGGCACCAAAATTATTTTTGGAAGACACAGATGAACAAGCTTGATAAGATCAGAATAGATCAATCAGAGTTGCACGCAGATAGTGTAGAGTTGCACACAAAGTGCAAGTGTGCACCAAGGCTGAGGGAAATTTTTTCCAAAGCTCAAGAGAGATAGTGTTCTGAGATGTGTAGACGAGATCCCATACAACAAGGCTCGTAGAAGGATCAAAGGTCGCAGAACCTTTGACACTTAGAAATTATTCCAAGTCGAGAGGATGCGTAAGCTCAGGAGGAGGAGAGACATTGGTCATTGGATCACCAATCCTGAATACCTGATGGCCATTAGATCAGATTCCAGAAAGGAGGAGTGCACAGAGGAGGAGATTAGACCTCATTCATTGGATCGGAGCGTGAAATGATCTAGGTCATTGGATTCAAAGGACACGTGGCGAGAGATCATCATTTCGCTGCCTCACGATCTGGAGAAGTCAAAGGTGATAGTTGTAGGAACTTGCGATATGCGAAGTCGTGAAATGATCTGGGCCATCGGATCACCGAGAGATCTCAACCATTGATCTAATATGAAGCATTTTGGAGTTTTGCGAGTTGGAAGTCTCAAGGAAAATCATAGCAGGAGTTCGCAATATGCAAAATCCTGAAGCACCCCTCTTGCTTGGCCCCTATTCACAACTGGTGGTCACATTGATGAAGGATAATGGAGGAGCTAGCACGTCGCTAGGCTCTACAACAAAGATCACCAAAATCATGAAATGCCTTTTCGAATAGGGTTGCGGTCAGAGCCAGTGGTCACATTAGCGAAATAGAAGAGAAGGAGCTAGCACTGCTAGGATCCACCTCAGAGTTTCATGAGTTGGGAGAATGAAGGCAACTTGTAGCACAACTTCACGAAACACGATGTCTCGACAAGATCTAGGCCATCAGATCACATAGGAATGAGGACCGTTGATTTGAGAAGGACATGTGGCATACTATGTCAGTAAGGACACGTAGCACAATCAGACAATGACAAGTGTCAAGTTGATTTGGCATTTTAGGTACGTGGAAATCACAAATCTGAGTGACACGTGGCAGCTACTCGGCTCATGACAAGTCATCGAGTGATGCAAGATTTACATCACTCCAAGAGTTTTACCACCAGTACTCACCCAAAGACCTGAAGTCCTGAAGGCATAAGTCCCAGAGTGGAGGATAGCCATTGGATTTAAGAGGACACGAGTCAGTGGATTGTCAACTCCGGAAAAAAGAAAAGGAAGGATGAACGGGAGTTTGAGAATTGAAATCTCTGAAGTTTGGAGACACGAAGGAGATATCGACCGTTGATCCGAGAGGGACACACGTCATTGGATCATGGACTCTGGGTGAAATGCTCTAGGAGAAAATGAGAATTTGAGTTTTGAAACTCCTAGAGCCTGAATCGCAAAATCGATCTCGTCCATTGGTTTGGAGGGACATGTTTCATCTGATCGTTGAAACTAAGGATTGTGCATGGACAAAGGAAAGAAGGTAGAGCCATAGACTTAAGAGGACAGATCTGAACCATGCATTCAAGACCACCATCAAGATCATGAGATCGACGATCATGCTCTGTTGTGGGGCCAGAACATGCTCGGGCCTTAATTTTTCACAAGAGGGACGTAATTGAAACCATGGTTTTGGAGAAAGGATGCATGGAGGCTTGTGGTAAATTGCGAGGCAAAAAACAGTTTGGTCTAAACCACCTTTGGATGCACCCGCAATTACATGGTCACATGAAGCTCATATCCCAAGGTCATATCATGAAAAGGAGCTAGCGCTCACAATACGGAGCTCAGGAAGCACTTTTTGGAGAGGCATATGGTCACCGGTAGAGGTCACAGGAAGGAAGGGTCTTAGAAGCCAAAGAAGCCATAATTGACTGGTTGTAACTGCCTAGATAGACTGATTATAACTGCAGAAAATGACTGATTGCATCTGCCAGGGAATTCGAATAATACCAGGGTGCTCGCCAGAGGAGTTGAAGAGTCTCGTGGTAACTGCTAGTGGAATGAAGACTCATCATAGAGACAATTAACAGATTGAAAAGTGTCGAAGTTTGTAACTGCAATAGAGAGGATAAAGCTCGTCTGTGATAGAGAAGATGAAGAGTCGCACTGCCAGAGAAGGAAGAGAATCTCAGTATAAGCCACTGATGATGAACATACTCAGTATAACCAACAAAGAAGACGATGATTTTCATGGACGATCTGGAAAAGGACTAGGCATGATAAATATATGTAGAACAGAGAAGAGATGGTTGTTGTTGTGGAGTGTGGTTCATGTGGGTAGAAGCATGTGGTGTGCAGGAGTTGAAGAAAAAAATAATAAAGGAACATAAATGCATATCTAAGAGAAGAACAGAAAGAACAACAGACGCAGGGAGAGAGACACTGATGCAGGAAGAGTAGAGCAGTGTAGAAGAACAGTGATGAGACTGGTAAGCCATAGATAAATATTGTATCATTGTAATAAGTTTCAAAAAGAAAATATTTATATTTTAGGGTGGTAGGAAGGTGCTAGGGAGGAATGTTGTCCTCAGAGTTTCAAGTGGGTTCTTGAACATAGGGAGTTGTAGCTTGCATCTGGTTGCTACCAAAAAAACTAGGGCAGTAGGGTGGTGCAAGGGAGAACTATTGTTCTCTGTTATACAGGTTGGTTCCTGTGTGACTGAAAGTTGATGCTTCCATCCAGTTGGTGTTGGAACACTCAGAGATTTGGTGTTTCCTTCTATTGGGTGCTAGACAAACCAAAGAGTTGGTTCTCTAGCAAGTTGTAGCTTGTACAGGTTGGTGCCTATGTGTCTGGAATTTGGTGCTTCCATCCAGTTGGTGCTGGAACACAAAGGGAGTTGATGCTTCCTTCTAGTGGGTGCTAGAGAAACCAAAGAGTTGGTGTTCTTAGCAAGTTGTTGCTTGTAAAATAGAGGTGGTAGCCTCAAAGGGAGTTGGTGCTCCTAATAATGATAATGTATAGAAAATAAAGACTACTTATCATATCAAGAAGAAGAGGATTTTCTCTTTATTTCTTTCCTCAGGAAAAATCTGTCTTTGTGTATTTCATGTGTGTGATTGATGTTGAATATTTTATTTCTTACTTCCTTGCATTATTTTGATCATCGTTGAGTGTTCTGTAAATATTTTAAAATGGGAATAATTGTTTAAGCATAGTAACAATTGATTCATCCCCCCCCCCCTCCTCTCAGTTGTTCAACAATTGTATCTTTAAGATTCAACAAATATTCATCTTCAACTACAAGATAATTGTTATTTGATTCTACATAAACAACTTATATATCTTCTTCTTCATTTTCAGGAGAACTTTCAACATCATTGCATTTAGGAGTATTGCAATCAAAATATTTTGAAGAGTCTTTACCTTCATTGTCCTTGATGGAATTTTCTTCTTTGTCTTGATATACCTTCTCTAGCTTCAACCATAGGTCCTTGGAGGAGGTACACTATCCTATTATTTATTTGACAGAACCTAAGAGTGCTTTTAAGATGGTCTTCAATGCTATTGCATTATCCCTCTTTGCTGCAAATTCTGACTGATTCTTTGAAGGAACTGGTCCAACAAAAACTATATCCCAAACACCTGCTTCTTTTGACTTCAAGTACCCTTTCATATTTATTCTCCATGCCAAATAATTTGTCTCAACAAAGAATGGAACTGCATCTGCATCTTCATCCATTTGTCTGTCCACGGATCTCCTTCAAGCTTGTAAGGCTTATAATGAATGCCTACTCTGGTACCAATTGTTGGACACAACGACCACACTGAAAGGGGGGGTGAATCAGTGTGAGGCTCTTTTTATGATTCTTACAAAACTTTAGTTAGTAATCACCATTTACTCATTAATTCCATTCACACTTAGTTGTTTGCATGTAAACATATCTCAACAACATACATAAACAATAAAGAACTTTGAACCATCACAATAATGAACACAAAGAGAACCATATATATATTTAATATTTTTTTATTATATGTTACAGAAGACTACAATCTCAAGTTTTATCAACACCAACTCAAAGAGAGAATCAACTCTCAATTGCAAGACCCAACCTGCATATCTCAGCACCAGTCGAGATGTGAGGAATCCAACCCTCAATTACAAGACCCAATTTGTTGATAGAAAGTAATATGTAGAAATGTACCAACAGTCTATACCAATACAAGTACATCAACTATCCATAACACAACCTGTCACAACAACTTGTCACCTCAACCTGTCTCATCAATCTCATCATCCAAATATGATCTACTCACAAAGATCAATCATCAATTCAACTCTCAACCATATGCACAATATCACCAAGTTAACCAACAAGATACCTCTATAAATACACCATACTCTCCATAAACCAAATACCATAAAGCCTTACACAAGACCATATGCCAAAACCATGCATTTAATCGTGTAGAAATCATCAAGAAGTATACCATACCATGCATCAATTGGAACAATTCCAATATGCAAATCTGATGTGGTTACTGAACTGCCAACTTTCTGTAGCTTCCAAATCTGTTGTCGCGGTTTTGCTACTGCGATTATGCTGTTGTGGTTCTAATGTCACAATTCTGTTGTTGTGGTTTTTTCATCGTGATTCTGTTGCCATGATTTTGCTTCCACAGTTTTGTTTTCGTGGTTTTTCTATCGTGGTTCTTCTACCGTGAGTTTTCTGTTGTGAATTTTCTCTATCAATAATACCTTCCCAAATAACCTTTCACAAATGGATATTCAATATGCTCAAAGATAATACTCATAAGAGACCCTTTCTCAATTATTTATACTTCTCCAAGTACCTTCCTCTAGAAGTTTCCATGTAACAACTTAATTCAACTTCCTTATTTTAGGGCTAACCCACTTCTAACCACTTGTCCAATTATAACCACTTTATCCACAAATAGTAAACTCTCTCTAAATTTAATCTTGTACAATATTTTACTGCAAACATATTTTCAATAAAAGAACAGAAAATATACAATGGAAAATACACACATTACATTGATATTTTTCTCCTGGAAACCCAAACCGGGAAAACCAACATATTATATATTCATTCATAGTGATACATTGTTTACAATACAATATACATATAGGATCCAATGACATCCAAAACCCTAACCCAATGAACTAGATTAGTCTACAACCCTAATTCCTTAAATGAAAATAGAAAACCATCAGCAAAAACCATGTGCCAAAAAACTGCCCAACAATGGAAACGAAAATCGAGGCGACATGAAAAATGAGGCAAAAATGCGACAAATTTCCTGAGCAATTTTTTTTATATCAGGGGTGCTTCCCCCAAACCCCCTCGTAGGGGGGATATCGCCCCTCTGCAACCCCCGAAGGGGGGGGCTAGTGGACCCCCTGTGCGCTTGACAAAATGTAGCAGACACTAGGGCTAGTCGTGCAAAGAATATAACACATACCCAACATTCTCCCGCTTGTTTTTTTCTTTGCATACAGGGGGTTACAAGGTTACATAGTCAACAATCCAGGGCAACAATGCCCATGGATCCTGTAAACCAAGAGAACTTATCAATGCTCATATATTTTTTTAATGAATCTAAAACATTCTTCAAAGTGTCCACCTTCATCAACAACACTTTCTTTTCTTCAACCATGCATCTCACAAAGTGATATTGAATATCAACATGCTTTGTATTTGAATGATAAGTCGGGTTCTCTTCCAGAAAAATTGCACTCTGACTGTCACAGTCTATCCTTACAACTTGTTGTACCAACCCAATACCTTAACAAAACATTTGTAGCCATATTGCTTCCTTAATTGCATGAGTGGCTACCATGTATTCAACTAATGTACTTGAAAGTGCCACTACAACCCATCTTTTTCTCATCCAACTAATTGCTCCTCCAAACAGGTTAAACACATATCCTCTTGTAGATCTCCTACGATCTAGATCTCTAGCCCAGTCTACATCCACAAAGCCATGTATGTCCAACACTCTATCCAATCATGGTCTTCCTTGGTAGCACAATCCATAGCTAGTAGTGCCATGCAAAAACCTGAAAACCCTTTTTATTTTTGTCCAATGCTCCTTCCCTGGTTTTAACAGATACCTGCTCAAAACTCCCACTGCATGTGCAATGTCCGGTCTAGTATAGACCATTGGATACATCAAACTTCCAACTTCACTCACATATGGAACAAAAGACATGTTGTCCTCCTCTTCATGTGTCTTGGGACACTAATCTGTAAATAAATTTACACCAACAGGAATAAGGACCTTGACCAGTTTACATTCCTTCATATTAAACCTTTGTAATATTGTCTCGATATATTTTCTTTTATTTAACCAGATTTTCCTCTTTTTCCTATCTCTTTTAATTTCTATGCCCAAAATGAAATTTGAAGCAATGAGATACTTCATGTCAAATTTAGGGGATAACTGAGTTTTTACATTCTGGATAATATCCTTTTTGTTTCCTATCATCAACATGTCATCCACATACAAGACCAAATAATTCAAATGATCACCAATTAATTTAAAATACACACAATGATCCTCTTTGATTCTTATGAAGCCAAGTCCCAGCATATAAGTATCAAATTTTTTATACCACATCCTTGGTGATTGTTTTAAACCATACAGGGACATTTTCAGCTTGCATACTAGCTCCTTCTTTCCCTTCATAGAAAATCCTTTTGGCTACTTCATATAGATTTCTTATTCCAGATCCCCATGTAGGAATGATGTCTTCACATCCATCTGTTCTATTTCAAAATCAAATGCAACAACAATAGATAACATAAATCTTATAGAAGTTAACTAGGCAACAGGAGAAAAAATCTCACCAAAATAAATTCCCTCAACCTGGGAATAACCCTTTGCTACTAACTGAGATTTGTGTTTCTCCACTTTTCCTTCTGAATTCAGCTTCTTTTTAAATACCCATTTTATTCCAATGGGATTTCTTCCAGTCGAAAAATACACTAGATCTCAAACCTCATTTTTATCCAAGGATTCCATTTATTCATCCATGTCCTTTTTCCAGATCTTTCCATCCTCTGAATCCATTGCCTTCATGACAGTTCTACGATCATCATCAGTAATAGAAAAAGAAAAATTGGAATGGAAATCAGATGGATTATATCTTTCCTATAGCCTTCTTTCTCGAACCGATCTCCTTAATAATGGAGTATGCGGATCTTCTTCTTCGGATTCATGTTCTTCTGTAGAGTCTGGTTCATCATCCTTTAAATCAAACTCTATTTTCTCTGGTTCTTCCTTACTTGGTAGGACTCCCTGTTTAACAACATCCTTCATTTCTCTAAATACCACATCTCCTCTATACACTACCTTCTTAGTTTCTGGGTTTCAAATCTTATAACCTTTGAGACCATATTTATACCCAATAAAGATACACTTTTCAACCTTATTATCTAGCTTACTCTTATTTTCCTTTGGAATAGGAAAATAGGCCTCACAACCAAATACCTTGAGATGTGTGAGAGAATTTTTCTTACCAGTCCATACCTCTTGTGGAGTCTTGTCATCCAGCACTGATGAGGGTGACATGTTGACTAGGTAACATGCAGTACCCACTGCCTCTGCCCATAATGATTTCCATAACCCGACCCCACTGAGCATGCATTTCCATCAACGTCATGTTTATCCTTTCTGCAACTCCATTATGTTGAGTTGTATATGGAGTAGTATTTTGCCTTGATATACCAGACTTCTTACAAGATTAATCAAATTCATTCCCACATAACTCTCTGCCATTATCCGTTCTCAACACCTTAATTATTTTCTCTATTTGATTCTCAACAAGAGCCTTAAACTCTTTAAACCTGTCAAAGACTTCAAATTTCTTCCTGAGGAAATATATCCAAGTATTCCTCAAGAAGTCATTTATAAATGAGACACAATACATAGATTTTCCCAATGATGGAACTGACACAGGTCCAAACACATCACTATGAACTAGCTGTAAAATTCCTTCTTCCCTTGTTGCACCAGAGCGGAATCTTACCCGATTCTTATTTCCATATACACAATGTTCACATAAATCAAAATCTAGAGAGGAGTTAGACATACCTTCAACCATACCTTTACTGTGTAGTAGTCGAAGACCCTTCTCTCTGATATGCCCCAGTATTTGATGCCACAACATAACCTTTTCTCCAGAGACTGTAGTAGTTCTTTCTTCTTCAACTCCAATATTAAAAATAATGGAACTATTACACCCATCAATAATAGTTCTTCCTTGCATCTTATACAGAGTTCCAAACCGAACTCCCTTCAACAACACCATTTCTCCTCGAACCATCCTACAAGTTTCCTTTTCAATTATTGTTTTTACCCCTACATCGTCCATTTTTCTTACAAAAATAAAATTTTTGGCCAATCCTGGGATGTGCAGAACACTAGGTAGTGTTCTAATCCTTCCATATATGAGCCTCAACTTGAATTTTCCTCTGCCTATGATTCTGGTTGTCGATTCATCACCTAGGAAAACATTACCACCATCATACCTTTCATATTCATAGAACCACTCCTTGTGGGGAGTCATATGAAATGATGCACCTGATTCAACTAACCATGCCTCATGATCTGCATGTGTGCTTGAAGAATCCAAGTACACATCCCCTCCTTCCTTGGAGGTCTTTTATTCTGTAGAAGGAGATTCTTCAGATCCCTTATTTTTCTCAACTTCAGATCTACATTGCTTCTTGTAGTGCCCTTCTTTTCCACATCTCCAACATACCTTTACAAACTTTACGGGAGACTTAGATCTTCCCTTGGACTTAGATCTCCCACTTGAGGACTTAGATCTATTTATTTCCTGGGAGAATCATCTTGCAAATAATGCATTTGTGCTCTATCCTTCCATGTTCTTCCCTCTCATCTCCTTCGACAACAAGGATGAGACCACTTTATCAAACTTCAAGGAAGTTGTATTACTACCTATGGCCACAGCCAGACTATCCCATGAGTCTGGTAAAGAGCACAATAAACTCATACACTTATCTTCATCTGAAATTTTGATCTCAATAGATACTAACTGACTTACCATAGTATTGAAGGCATTCAAATTCTCTACCACTGAGTCTCCATCTCTCATCCTCAGGTTATACATCTTCTTTCTCAGGAATAGTTTATTTACTAGGGACTTAGACTGATACAACTTCCCCAACTTATCCCATAAATCTTTGGTTGTAGCTTCCTCCGACTCATTCAGTAATACTGAAGCTAAGAGACACAGTCAAATTGTGCTCTTCATCTTCCGATCCAGCTTTTTCCAGTCATATATTGAAGTTCCTGTAGGTGTAGTACCTAGATCCACCATGATCCACTGATCTTTGTCCACCAATAGATCATCGATCTTGAGCTTCCACAACTCAAATCTTTGTCCATTAAAATTCTCGATCTCCATTTTCTAACTGATCGTCATTTCTTTTCACCTGAAAAATCAATACCACAAATCTCCCACTGTAACAAGGCTTATCATAGTCTTAAGCCAAACCCTTGACCACAAAGGCATCCCCCTGAAGCCAACAAAGCTCTGATACCAAATGTAGATTTAATCTTGTACAATATTTTACTACAAACATATTTTCAATAAAATAACAAAAAATATATAATGGCTAATACACACATTACACAGAGATTTTTCCCATGGAAACCCAAACTAGGAAAACCAAAATATTCTATATTCATTCATAGTGATACATTGTTTACAATATAATACACATATAGGAGCCAACGACATCCAAAACCCTAACCCAATGACTTGGATTAGTCAACAACCCTAATTACTTAATCAAAAATAGAAAACCATCGGAAAAAACCATGTGCCAAAAAATTGCCCAACAATGGACATGAATATCGAGGCAGGATGAAAAACGAGGCAAAAGCGACATGAAAAATGAGACAAAAATGCCCCACGGGACCAAACCTTAGCCCATGGCAGCTGGGGCGATGTCGGGCATTGCCCCCCACGGCACCCATGGTGCCCAGCTAGCCCAATTTGTTAATGTTTTTTGAATATTTTTATTTTAGATTTTTCTTTATTGAATTTTTGTCGTTCTTTTGGGTTTTTGAAGTATTTTTGTTTTTGTTTTTTTCATTTTTTTACGTTTTTAAGGCATTTTAATGATTCTTTTTTACAAAAATTATATATATATATAT
>ML788680.1:608092-652093 GCA_009831015.1 Picea engelmannii | reverse complement strand
TATATATATATATATATATATATATATATATATATATATATATATATATATATATATATATATATATATATATATATATATATATATATATATATATATATTGTTTTTTTTAGGAAAATTTAATTTTTTTTTCATTTATTTTTAGTTATGTTTCTTTTTCACCCTTTTTTTTAATCTTTTTTTTTTTAAACTGAATTTTGAATATACATTTTTAAATGTGTTATTTTCTTCATTTAAAAAAATTTATCTGCGGAGATTTTCTACTTTCTATTTATTTATTTTTTAATGTAAATTAAAAAAAAAAAAGTTCCTAAATAATTTTTCAGGTGACGATTTCGAGTCCAATTTTGAGTTGTTTATTTGCAGGGATTTGTTGTCAAGGCCAAAATTTCAATTAAGTTGTAAATATCTATAATTTTAATGTTTAGAATTTCTTTTTTTGTTTTAGGTAGTATCAATTTTTTATTTAGGTGTTGATTTTAAGGTTTTTTTTATCATCTATACAAGTTTTTAAGGCCATGCTTGAAAAGAGTTGTAATTTTAACTCGGGATAGAAAAATGGTGCTACCGATAGCACCACTTTTTTATTTGGGGATTGATTTTCATGTTTTTTATGCAAAAATATGGGTTTTAAGGGCTACAGTTCTCACTTTGAGGACACGGTTCTCGTTAAGTTGGTAACTTTGTTAGTATCGATACCAGGAGAATGGAGAAGGATTGTGTAATTAGTGAGTGATGGACCTGGGGCCGACATGGTCGGTATAATATAATATTATTATAATAATATTGAATCCCCCCACTAGGTTATCGGGCACTAGAAAGTAGAGAATGTAATGTGTACGTGCTACGCACGAACTCCGGTGGTTGATTAAATAATGTGCACATAACATAATAATATTATATTAAATCCCCATTGGGACATTGAGTACCGGGTGATGGGAAGTGAATGAGCGTAGGGTGAGTGATAGACTCGGGGGTCGATATGGCCATCATAATATTATATTATCATGTTATTATAATAATAATAAACCCCCCATCAGGTTATCGCGTACCGAAGTTGGAAAAAGGGATTGTGAGTATGGTAATTTACATGCCCATAGGGGTCGGTGCAAATATAATGTAAATTAAATTTAATAAACCCCATATATATTATAATACAATAATATTAACCCCACTGGAGTGTTGGGTATCAGGAGATAGCAAAGGGATGGTGAGTTACGTGGATAATGGCACAACACCCATTATTATTATTATTATTATTATTATTATTATATAATGACACAACACCCATTAATATTAATATTAATATTAATATTATTATTATTATATAATGACACAACACCCATTAATATTATTATAAACAATATTATTATTAATTCCCCCATTGGAATATCAGAGTTCAAGGGTTGGTAAAGAGGCATGGATGGGAAAGTAATATGGTTGGGGTTTGGTTAAATAAATATAAATATCAAACCCTACTAGGATGATGGAACATTAAGAAAAAAAGGGAAAGCAAACTCGCGATAAGTATCGGGCTGGTGAAATAGATTAAGGAAAGATGTTATTACGAGGAGTATTAATTAATGAGGATTAATTACCACTAAGGTAGATTAAATAAATAAAATCCTAATGCATGGGATTATAATGTGATGATTAATCAAATTAATAAGATTATAAGGCATGGAGGATGTCGATGCATGTGCCACATGTCAAGTCAGGTGGTAGGTTTAGAATGGGGCATATGTCCAGGGTGTCAGCTGGATTACTAGGATATCGCCCATCAGGAGTTTTGTGATGTGGTGGTGTTGGAATAGTTCGATACCTGGTAGGACGATTTCGTCATGTCATATATCAACAGAGTGTAAGTCAGGTGGGTTGGAATAGGGTGATACTCAGTAGGTCGATATCAACATGTCGGGTATTGACAAAGAGTAAGTCAGGTGGTGTTGACTGCAAAGGGGATGAGATTCGATAGGTCGGGGCCTCAGTGGATAAATTACCATGTGGGTGTTGTTTCATTATCCACGTCAGCAGTCACATATGTGTCAGTTGGACCACGTGGGTGCTACATGGTCATGAGAGGGTTTTGGCTATAAGGCTTGAAAATTTAGGAGGCCATAAATATTGATCCAGAGTCTGGGATCGAGGAAAATTGATATCATTGGAAAGCTATTGACAAGAAAAATATCATGCTTCCCTTGGAAAGAGGATTTGATATGGATGAGGAAAATCAAAATTTGATACCCCACCCCTTTAAGAGAACTTAAGGGGCGGGTAGGTTACATATGCTCCGAGAATTCACCATTTCAGTTGCAAAAAGGATAGTACAAAATTTTCATTCATGCTTAATAATATAACATAAAAAGTAATAGATATTAAAAGAAATAAGTGTAGTTAGTTGTCATGTACATTCATAATAGTCTATAAAACAAGAGTCATAATTTATGTTCCTACGGAAATCATGCCTTCATTTAGAGATAGATAGTCATGATCCTTGGGGGTGGCCTACCTAACACACAATTTTCCTTGAGAACTTTGTGGTTTCTCATTTTGACAATATATAGTCACTTTCATTGCATTGGACAATTACATTCATTGCATTGCTTGGATTTTAAAGTCCCTAGTAATTTTCTTTCAACTTCTATTTATTATAAATTGTTGTAAGTACCTCTAGATGACCTACTTCAATTTTCTTTAGGTTTAATTGGGAGAATTTAGAATTAAGTCTATTGATTCACTATTAATCCTACACAAACAATAAAAATATTAAGAATATGCTTTAGATCAAGATAATTTTTATTAGTTGAGGTCTCAAATCACTATGATCTTGAGCTATGCATCCTTTCTTTGAAAATGTGTATTTTTTTAATAATTGTTTTTATTATTAAATAAAAAAGATTTTATTGTGTGTTGTAATCATATTTGTAAACTAATATTGTTCTATTTTTTTCTAAACTTTTCATAAGAGGAAGGTACTAAACAAATTTGTCAAGCATTCCACTTGCTTGTTAATGAAACCTTACAACCAACTTTCTATTTATAATTTAACAATTATTCCATGAGCATACTGAAAAGAATTTGTTGGCCCTTGGTTCTGGAAGAAAGCGAAGATTAAGGCAGAAAAGATGAAATGTGAATTACACGGAAGACCAATGACTAATACTGGGTCGAAGTGACCAGAAGAGTAGAAAAGATGGAGCGAAGTAAGAGAAAGAAAGTCGTTGGATGAGGATATCGACGACAGAAGATCAGCAAGGAAGACGGATCGTGGACAAATCAACAAGCAGAAAGAGCCACCGGTAGATGCTTCAAGAGCACCGCGAGAGAAAGAAGGAAAGACAGGCTGGTGAAGCCCTGAAAACGTGGGTCAAGTTGACCTAGGGTTTTAGACACCTAGGGTTTTTGTATCTAGGGTTTTGGCACTTAGGTTTCGGCCTAAGGCGGTCGGTGAGCTATTGTAATGTATAAATAAAGGTCAAGAGGACCTAGGATGGTTTGTTGTTATTATCATTCAAAGTTCGATGATGTGATGATGAGTGATTGTTGTTATTACTAAGAGGGAAGTATTGTCTGGAGAGAGCATTCTGTATGGTAAGATCTTCAGTTGGGTGTAAAGAACAGCCTTGTAGTTGGGTGTGCAAGGAAGGGAGAGAAGAGAGAAGGGATAAAGAGAGAAGATCTGCTAGCTAAGAGCACAGATAGGATTGTATGCTTTCACTTAATATATTATAAAGCACAGTTCTATGGACATAGCCCTAGGGAGAGGGTGAACCACGTACATCTTGTTGTTGTGTGTGATTGATGTTGTGTTCTTTAGCCCTTTGATATATGGTTGTTACATTACTGGGTTAGATCTGACAGATAAATGTGTGAAGTAGGTCTAAGATGGTAACTGATATCTAGATGATGTGTTGTTGTTGTATTAGATCCACTTCACATTTCCTCTAGTTGTAGACATCTATGTCTTGCAACCCCCTATAGCTACTTCGGGTGAGACTGCATATGCTTCGTAGGTGTTGTCGAAAGGGCCAGTAGTTAGGGCTTGTTGGTGCGCCATTAGAGCTGAACCTTGGGTCTGCCCCCGTGCCAACAGAATCCCTAATGAATTGAAAGTTCAGCAATTGCATTTCAACTTCCTAATTGTGTTTTTGTTCAGTAATGAAAAATTAAATTGACATTCTCAGAGTTTACCAAAAAACATTTGCAAGGATTGATGATTAACATTACCATATTTTTCTTTTGCAAAATCTTAACCTTCACCACAAAGGTTTTAGGGGTTTAATAATGTAATCCCTTACTCATTGGAAAATAACAAAGCTTAAAATCAAGAAGTAAAAACTTATCAAAACATTGATGCCATATGTAAACATAAGAAAATAACCAACATCTAGATGCATTTACTATGTGTCCTCACAAGGACATAATAAAAATACTATAAAAATTCCAAGTAAAAGTTTAAACCCTCACGTACAATTCACCTTTTAAGTAAAAGTACAACCTCAAAAAATTTAAATTTTTATGTTTTGTAAATTTCACTTCAATATGTTTTAAAGTTTGTTTTCACTATGGACCCTCCTAGAAACTATCAAAGAAAAAAACATGTCAAAGATACAAGTTTTCGGTGATTCCAAGTTGGTGATCGACTGGGCAATGGGTCTCAACAACATTCAGAATCCCAGGTTGGCCTCATTGTTAAGGGACATCAAGCTTACCTTCAGAGACTTTGAATTTCTTTCCTTTCTACACATTTTGAGGGATCTGAACACAAAGGCATATGAACTCTCAAAGGAATCACTGTAGCTGCAAGAAGGATCCTTTGGATTTTACGAGTTCTTTGAAGGAACAAAAACTGAGGAAATGGAATTTCTCCTCTAAAGAAGTCTTTTTCTTTTTTGTAAGGCTATAAATGTTTTTGGATATATGGAACAGTTTGAAGAAGGTTTTTGAAAAAGGAATTTAAAGGTCTATTATGAAGTATAAATATGTATGGGCAGTATAGTCTAGAAGTAATCCTATCAAGGCTTGACATGAAAGACTGTAACATGTATATTCTCCTATGAATATGATAATTTTTTTTCTTAGGAAAAAAAAATTGTGTTAAAGTTTGTTTCATTTTTTATTATACTCAGCCATAGAAATTATTAATACTATTTTAGATGTATAATCCATATTTAAAGAATGTAATCCCAATATGTATTAGAGAAATGTAAGGATATTTGGCATGTTGCAGGCTCCAACATATACGATAATACCTATTAATATTATATTAATTCATTTTTAAAATATTAGTATTGTTTGGTAAGTGTCAAATAGTTTTTGTTTTTTTAATACTAATAATAATCATTTAAGGTCACGACCAAGATAGACACCAAATTGGTGTATGAGACCCCCTTATTTGTGGGACAAGGGACCCCCTCTGCACAAGGATTTGACTGCTAAAGTATATGAAGGTATACATACCCTACCCACCTCTGGATTTGAACCTATGACCTCCAAGGAGGAAACACATGATCTTGAAAATTAGACCCATTCAGGTTGTATTACATATCCGTATAAGTATATTTTTGTTCATTGATTTAAATCTCAAATTTGCTCCTCCATGATGGGGTATTATAAACATAGTATAAATAGAGATGATATAAAATGGAATGTATGAAGAGAACAATAAAAATTTAACTAGAAAGAAAGACAATTATAAATCTATCGGAAGAGAAAGCTACTAAACCACATATCTGCAATGGATAAGTACTTTCAAAATTCAACCATTGAGTTACAAAATATTTATGATAAAAATGATTACAAGGTAATTTTTTTCCATGCTCCTTAATGAGAAAGTTGTAGTGAGAAATTTCACATGGGGCATGCTCATCATAAATAATTATTGTTCTTAAATAAACAAGAGATGAGTTAGCAACAACTACTTGATGCCTCATATAGTTGGTAATAAATTATACTACCAAGTTATTATGTATAGAAGGGTTATTTTTGTCTTAGAATTGAAACACTTAATGGTAATATGTTAAATTTTCACTCAATACAATCTTCAAGCTCCATACATATGATCCATTTGAGTGGCTCCACTCCAATATAGTTATCAACAAAAAAAAATTAATTTTTTCCACCATCATAGCCCAAAAGTTGTTTTGACCACAATATTCACAAGAGGACAAAGCCTTTCATAGTATTCATCAACCAATTTAATCAAGTATTTTCTCAATATATTTCCTTCTATAGATTTGGAATCTCACTAACAAAATCTAGATGACGAACCTTCTTGTATGGTGCCACCTCTAAGATATTTGGCTAGAAGGGCATGGACACCCTTTCCCAAGTCCTCAAGGAGAAAAAAATTGGGGTTGCTTTGGCACCTAAGAGTTGCACTAGTTGGGAAAGTGGTGTAATACCCATGTTTCCTCTAGTTTGTAAATATAACTATAACTAGCCAAGATACTATAGCAAACTATATATGTGTGAATGTTTGATTTGATGAACCTTTGTATAAAAGGTCAATGTATGTATTTTTTGTTATTAATAGAAAATGGATAAGTGTTGCATAACTGCTGAAAGGGGGGTTTGCCAAGATAAACCATGGATGATATGAGAGATATGGTGAGGGGAACCATGAATGGTTGATATGATCCCCACCAAACCAATACCTTACTGGATTTAATGACTCAGAATAGTCCTCCAACCCATAAATGAATTACCAGTTCGAGTGGTAGCTGAAAGAGTCATCCTCAAGAGTTAATGAGAAGATGGGGCAGAGTACCCATCTGTAAGACTTCCATACCTGACCATGATCTAGGGATTCAGACCCATGCAACCTTGTTGAGGAATGAAATAAAAGTGGTAATTCATGGGCAGAGGTGAGGCAGCATGAGCGAGCAAGCATATCTGCGAAGAGAGAAGAGTCGAAAGAGAAATATTGAGAAGAGAAAAGAGCGTCTGTAGCTCTCTAGTTCGAGGAAGAACTAGTAAATAATCTTGTTCTAGGCGTAAGGAGTTGTTGGCAAGGTTTTCACTACACGATGATAAATGAGGCTGACAAGTGATTGTGGAATTACTCGGGCAGACCTCCTTTATTGGTACAGATAAAACTCGTTGCTAGGATTTCGTGGGAGGAGGAGAGTAACCTCTGTCCTTGATTGTTGCTAAGTAAGAAGAAAGAGTCTCTCTCAAAGAATTGTGGTCTAGCTCAAGGGTGGCCAACTATAAAGTCGTCAGGATTGTTTGTGCCTATGGTTGGGTGGAAACAAACACCCCTTTCAGCAGTTGCTTCATGAACTCTAGTTTTTTGATAAGTATCTTCATACTTTGTCTGTTGAAATGGAAACAATGTTTGAATACACATATTTATCTTTCTATGAATGATTTCTGTATTGAATGAATAAGGTATATGCATGTATTATCTCCCTGTGAACTCATGCTTTTGAATGGTCATTTTCTTGCCTCAGTTTAGCAGTTAAAGATTCATGGGGTGTAATCCTATAAGAGGTTCGAGGTAGGATTTATAGAAATGTTTAAGTCTTCTTGATCTCTCGAATCTACCCTCATGATAATTTCCAGTTCAGACCCTATGGAAGGAGGGTGTCTCCTTCAGACTCTTCACCATATAATCAAGGGCTCATGCCCATGTCCTTAACCCATATACGAATAAAGGAATTAGCGCATATCCCACAAGAGCTTCCAAAGGACCCATGTGACCAAGGTCTGGGAACTCTACACTAGGTCTAAAAGGAGTTAAGTCTTTCTAGCTTCGGAACTCTGGGGTACTTCGACCTTATAATTTGTAAACCGGTCGAAGGAAATGGATAGATACAGTTGTCGATAAGGTTGACCGGCGCCTGGAGGTTTCCTTATTCAGGACAGATAGACTTGCCCCACCATTAAACCTTGATCTATTCAGTTATCGTGAAGTAATTGATCTATTCAGTTATCGTGAAGTAATGTGAACCATCGATTTGAGAGTATTCGAGATTCCCCTTAGTCATTGGATCTACGTCGAGGAAACTTTGGTGAAGTCCCACTTCAGGAGAACAAATATTTTATATCACCAAACTCCCTGAGCACCGAAGTTACGAGGTGATGAGAGCCATGGATCAGGGGAGTTTGTTAAGAACCCCTCTTAACCGTCTGATCCTCTAGATGAGGGACCCACATACGGTACTTCGACAAATTCCTACTTCAGGAGAGTGGAGCTGCCATAAATATGAAACCCCTGAACATTGGAGTTGTGAAGTAACATGAAACATAGAGCTAGGGATTCCTCAGGATATTTCATGACCATTGGATTTATGCCAAGGTCATCTCGATGTTGACCACTCCATGAACAAGGAGGGATTCACAGCGCGAATCCCCCGAATGCCAAAGTTACAAAGTAATGGAGGTTGTATATCCATGGGTTATGTGGAAATGTCGTGACTGTAAGATTGAAGGACTTGGAAGGTGATCATTCCAGGGTGATGTGGTATGCAGACATCACCCAGGGTGATGTGGACCCAAGTTTGACATGCCACGTGTCACCTGGATCCAAACGTTTCACTGACCCTACGTGCCCATTATGAAATGACATGTGTCACCCCCTGTAGGGGCCATGTGCCCTCTCTTCCATGTTGTGTGTCATATCTATCCATTACCTATTTGGTCCATGTGACGGGAGGAGTTTTTAGGACCCACCTGTATTTGTTGTAACATCTAGTACGTCACCCCATGTGAGGGTGGACCCTTCAGGAGTCCAGGACTTCGAGACTTTGGGGGTTTAGGATGCAGTTTCATGAGTAAGTTGAAGGGCCCGAAGGTCGAAACCACATGGAAATATTTAGGGATCCTTTAGGAACTCCGGACTCTAAAGGACATGCAAGCAGGAAACAAAAGGGACATTCAATGCCAAAGCATCGAATGTCAAATTTCCTCTAGTTGTGTGTTAGATGTGGAGTAAGCCTCACCGTTGGTTTGGAATCTAGAAATGGTACAAATGATATGGGTCCACATGGGTGCCATGTGGCCCTCAACCAATGAACACCCGAAGAACTTCAGGAAGCCATAACTTGTAAACCAGAGGTCGGATTAGAGCCTGATAAAAATCGTTAGAAAAATACGAGCAAGTAGAAGAGGAGGGATCATCTCAGAGAGATGATTCAAGATGATTAGAGTAAGAAAACAATTTATGCCCCATCCATAGAAAGGGTACCTAGGGGTCGGGTGTGTTACAAGTGGGCACCTTCAGTGCATGAACACATGTCTAAGAGGATTTCCCAAGCATGAGTCAAAGCATGGGGCACACCAAAGAGGTTGGGGTGTGTCAGCATCAAGAGAGCACCAATGTTGGGTCACACAGGTCCCAAGGGATGTGAAAGTTGATGATTTTATAGGTTCATTTGGATGCACTAGTTCTATGAAGGGGTGTGTCAGTTCGACTAGGTGTGATGATTCGTAAAGGGGCGTGACACACCCAAAGGACGTGATGATTCACAAAAGTGGAGTTTGAAGTCCGTATAAGAGCACAAGGTGCAATACCAAGAAGGAATAGAGAAAGTGAAGAGGACAAAATTAAATCTAAGGTTTTGTGACAGATTTGGACAAGGAGGGGTGATCTCCCTCAAGGGGCCAAGTCACTCCATGTGGGAGGACTTGTGCTTCCTTGAGATGATTTTGTGGATAGATTTGGGGTGACCTTATTTGGGTTGATTTTAGTAGTAGGTAGGATGACTTTGGAGTTGTGGAAGTCTTGTCACAGGTATGGGTGAGGAATGCTATGAGATGAAGCCGCATGTCTGTGCGAAGTCTTGCGACAGAGAAGAGATAGTGAGTTCAAGGTGGACGCATGTTCGAGGTGCACCACAGGAGTTGTAAAATTTGTTGCGACAGATGAGTCTGACATGATGAATATGTGTATGAGTGTCTTGGTGAGGTGAGGCAAGTCGTATGACTTTTCCCAAGTTGTAATCCAAGCCGATAGTGCTCATATTGTAATTGTTTCACAATAATAAGACTTAGTCGGGTGTTAGGCACATCTTATGTTGCCCATAATATATCTATGTGTCTCTTGTTTGTTTCACAAGTTTTCTCTTTGTTTCATGGATGTATGCTTAAATGACTAAGTGTTAATATGTTAACAAAATGTCTAAGTATAGAAGAGAGTTGCACTAGAGTAGGAGTGTGACTCGCCCGTAGCTTAGAACAAAGCATGGGAATGTTCTAGGTGAAGAGGTGTAGTCCAAACAAAGTATCCTTGCTGTATACAAATAGTCAAGTGAGAATCATCGCAGTGTCACATGCCCTCAAGAGGTTTATAATTGCAAGAGTTAGAAAGGCATCCAGTGGGGACATGATAGATGGTATTAGAGTGAACTTTGAAGACAACTTGGTGAGCTCTTCACCACTCTGTCACCTTCATGATAAAGATGGTATAAGAGCTTGTTCATCACAGATTTTGAAGAAGGGTTAGTGAGCTATTCACCGCTATCTCAATGATATATGGTATCAGATAATATTTGTCTCTTCTCCATTACCATAGTTAGAATGGTGGACTCGAGGCACATTGCAGTTGGTTTCACAGTTCATTATGAAGATAGTTCAGTGGAAATGTTTGGAAACTTGGGGAATAGTTTGGTGAAGTGAATTGATTCATCGTAGAGAATTTGCATCAAAATTAAGACAGAGGTTCAGGATGAAAGTATAGAGGAAGATTGATCTGGATGCACACCTTGTATAGACCGAGAGAAAATTTCACGGTGAAATGAAGCATTTAGATAGGGTGGGTGATCACAAAATTCATTGTAGATTTCACTGCAGGACTTGTCGCAGATTTGATCATAGAGGCAGTATGGGCACAAACATTGATGAATGGTTTGGAAAGGTGGGTTATTCCTTTGTAGGTGGTTTGATAATAGACTTATGGATGTATTGTGAACATACGTAGACTAGGGGTGAAGTTATTGAATGTGAATCAAGCACTCATATGTGTATATGATCATAGGATGGACCATAAAAGTAATCATAGAAGTGATCACATAAGTGATCGCAAAGTGGAGAAGTTTTGGGTTGTGACGAAGTGGACGCACCTTTGTGCAGACTCAAGATAGGTCAGGTGTCCATGCAATGATTTGAAGAACTTTGGTGAGTTGGGTGACTTGATTCAACTTAGAGAAGATTCATAGTAAGGTAGTTGGTTGGGGACATTTTCATCATGACATCTTCTTGTCATGCATCACCGAGAACAATAGTTGAGTCAATCTAGGTTGTTGGATGAGTGGGTCGAATGTATCCTTCGGATGAGGTAGATATTCTCAAAGTTATCATCTTCAGTTAGAAGTAGCATGGATTAGAAGTCGGGTGGTGTCCTCATGGTTCCTTGAAGTAGAAGTAGTCGAGGTGTGGATATGGTGGGACATTGGAGATCGGTTCGGTTGGTTGCATGAGAAGTTTGAGACTCAGATGTATTTATAAAGTAGAAATATGGAATCATCCTTGTATCACAGTGAAGGTTCTATGCAATTTTGTGTAGTTGCAAACCATGATTGAGGGGAGTTCATGTGGAGAGTTGGTGGCTTGGGAAAGTGAAGGGCCAAGACAACATACTTAAGCCATGGGTGCAACCAAGAATGTCATTGGAAAAGGTATGGTTGGCTTTGAGTTCTTGCATTTCCTTAGTGTTTCAGTGAGTTCTTCAAAGGGAAGTCAAATTATTTAGTGGTTCAAGTGTAATCCATTTCTACGGTGAAAACCGACAGACTTGAGGGTGTCTCAAGTGGTGCATATTTGAAGAAGTCATGTAGCATTTGGGATGCCTTGACTTGGGAGAATGTGCAAATATCTTGTAGTGACCTACTTGGATGAGTCCTATGGTGGAATTAGGAACATTTGGATGTAGATGTGGATGTGACTTAAGGATTTTCCTAACTCTCGGATGAGGTACCCTGGTGCATTGGTGCCTTAGCCAAATTTGTTGGGTCATGTCATGAATTGATATTCAAAATGATAGGGCCATAGTTTAGACACTTGTGAAGGTGCAAAGAAATATTTTTCTAGGAGATGGATGGAGTCAACAAAGAATTCGACCAAGAATTGTTGGTAGTCAACCTGAATGGGAAGAATGCAAACCAAGTGAATTGGGTGGTTTTCACTCACCTTTGGTATGGGACTTTGGATGAGGAAGAGCATTATTAGTGATTTGTAGCTGATTGTGAGATGATTTAGAGATATGATGGGGTCATTGGTTTAGGTTGGTAGGAGTATTGGTTCGATCGTTCCTATGGAATGCAAGTTATTTTAGGTGAATTGTTCTATTTGGAACACTTTGGACAATTCATTGGTATGTTTGAGGAGTGTAGGTGCTTTGGCCACACTCATCACATATGTTGAGTTGCAAAGAGGTGACTCAATGGAAGAAGGTGACTTGAGGACTTGCCATAGTTTGGAGGATTATGTGAACATGCAAATTGCAACATGAGGATATTAATTGGGCATGGTCGTTTCTCTTAATTTGGGTAACATGGTTGAGGGTGAAGTCTAACCATTCTAAGGAATAGAGAGCTAGACATAGTAACATGGTTGGGTGATGAAAATATAGTTTGAACGTGTGGTTCTTGGTGCATATGGGACACTTTATATTTGAAGACGCATATGAAGATGGGTAGAATTTACTCGAGGAAGCAAGACTTGTGGACTTCATCATAAGATGAGTTTCAAGGGAAGAGTTGGTTGGACGCATGAATATCATATGCACAAATATTTCCCTTGATTCTTCGCACACTTGGATGCAGTGCAAACTATGTGTAGAATATTGGATATTTGTTCCATGAGGTAGGAAGTGTAGTCAAGGTGTCATTGATGACTTTGTTTTGGGGTGATTTCATAGTGCAACAAGCTGAGGGGAGACCTTTCCTTGGCTCAAGGTTGTTGTGCAAATGGAATGAACTATGGAAGGAAGTGAAAAAGATTTGGGAATATTGTGCATTCTTAAAGAACAAATGTGATAGTTCAACACTTGGAGAGTTAGTGCATGAGAGCATGACTAACAGGTCGATGTACATATGCGCCAATAGGTTTGAAGTGCAACACTTAGACATTATGGAGGATATCCTTAACGAATATCATATGTGGCAGCAAGAAGACAAGGGTGGACACTTTCCTTAGTCTTTGGAGTTGGATGGAGTGACAGAGACATAGACAAAAAATACTAAGCTCAAGCATGGAGAAGCACATTTCAAGAATTGGATGCAACGGCTAGAATAGCTACCCAGCTGGTGCAAGACTTGAGGCTAGAATTGTATGGAGACATGATATATTTGGTTGAAGTATGGACACAACAAGTTCACAGAAGTTAACACTTAGAAATTTTTGAATTTTTGATTGAGGTTGCAGCAACAGTTGAGGTAGCAACAACAATAACAAAAAAGAGAGTAATCGTCGTAGAAGGATAGTGGAAACTTAGGTATTATGGACAGAGTTGGGGAGGAGACATCCTTCCATCATATTAGATATATTGGTTTCACATAAGTTTGGGTAGAGGGAAGTGTGGATGGTTTCATAGGTTGCAGATGCTTTCATGAGTTATGGAAATTTGGGGTTTCCACTTCACAAGGAAACTTGGGGTTTCCTCTTCCTAAAGAAAACTTGAGGGTTCCAATTGATAGAATTTTGGGGTTTCTAGTTGATACGAAACTTGAGGTTTCCAACAGAATTATTTGCAATGGGGGTACGAGTTCGTACATAGACTCAGAGATCGTAGATTTTGTGGATGTTGTTGGAGATGACAACAACTTGAGGTGGGGGAGGATGTAAGGTATTCGTCTAGAAGATCGTGGACACCCTCACCCAAGTACTCAAGGAGACAAAATTTGGGGTATAACCCAAGCTATAAATATGAGTATAACCCTTTCCCATTAAATAATTCCAAATTTATATTGTTTCCTTGGTCGCTTCTTGGCTTCTTGATTCCTCTTCTTTTCTAGCTTCATCCTTGCATGCACTCGATATTTTTGGCTTTTCTGCTACTCATCCAGCTAGAACATGATGCTTTTTTATTTCTATTAGACTATCAATTGGAATTTTTGTCATCTAACTGTTTTATGTTGCTTCTGATCTTTCGCTGGCATGATGTGATTTACTATTAAACTTTGGTATTTCCACAAAAATGGGAATCCCTCAAAATAGAGGGCCTAACAGGCCCCAACCACAATATTTGACTCATCCTAAGTCAACTTTCCACTTCTATACTATAATATCCCTCAAATAGAGGGACCAATTAAGGTACAATGGTGAGGGCCTACTGGCAGAAACTGTCATAATGATCCACACGATCCTGCCATTTCCTCATTAAGATTGAAGTTCCCACAACAAATTCTTGAGCAACGGTTTATATTGGGATCCTCCAACTCAGTAGCCAATAGAGTAGTCCATTCCATGTCAAAAATGGAATGAAGCTAATGCATCTTGACATATTTGGCTTGCACTAAAGGATGGAATTTCCAATCTCTTTCTTAGCAGCCCTTGTAGACTCATCCATCATATCTGGTCATTCATCTTCAACCTGGATCTTTGAAAACTTGGTTTCCTGCTCAACAGGGTCAGTAAGGGCTCGAGATTCCATATGCATCATGTTGATATATGCGTGCAATTATTTGATTGATTGATTGAATCACTATAGTAAGTCAACCAAGTCATTAACAACGTCAAAGAGCTGAGGACATTCATTCAAACAATCGTGAAGTGAGGACCTGACATGATTTTCCTCCGCAACATCCCATGTAATCTTCTTCATCATCTCTTTGGAATGATCCTTTTCTTTCAACATTATCGCAACCAAATCTTGTTCCAGGGTGTTGGTCTTTGTTGTTATTTGTGACTAGGCATCAACAATGAGGTCAATGCATTGTAGAGGCGCAACTGGAGTGATGTCCTCGAAGAGATCAGGAGAAACCTATCTAAAGGAGGGATAGAAATGACCAAACTTCTGTGACACAATTGCAATAGTGTATTCAACCTGTACCCACAAGCCATACTCATGCACTCTGGCATATGATGTTACAGTGATGTTTGCATGCATCTATTTTGTTTTTTGTGTGAACTCATTGTTATCAAACTAGTTTTAGGTTGGGAAACACCCAACCTAACAAC
Organism: Picea engelmannii; assembly: GCA_009831015.1. Lineage (NCBI taxonomy): Eukaryota > Viridiplantae > Streptophyta > Pinopsida > Pinales > Pinaceae > Picea > Picea engelmannii. The sequence goes on along the minus strand of ML788680.1, from coordinate 636,973 downwards.
AAAATAAAGTGCTATAACTATGGGATACTACACCCAGTGTCACCTCGTTGTAGGTCTCGCACTTCAAGGGTGACTAGGTCACTCTAGGGAGGTGATCCCGTGACCCTGGGGGGATTGAGACAGATGGAAAGGAAGGAAAAGAGGTATCCACCTAAAGGTTAGTGATGGAAAGAGAAAGAAGGATTTGATGACTCGTATCTAGGTGGTTTAAAATTTTCCAAGTCTTTGGGTACCTGCAAAAGTGTTTTGTACCTGCCCGAGACACAAGAAAATCCACACTTTCATATAGTATGTTAGGTGGACCAACAAGTTAATATTTCAATCCCTAATTTGTAGAAATCAAACATTATTAAACATCAGAAATAAAATTATATTAGAGGCTGCAACTTAAAAGTGCTACAATTTCAGTTAAACATGCAATATTTGAAGCAACAATGACTAGTATAGTTATCACCGAATAACATGAAACTTGAGCAGTCAAACAAGGTTGTTATAAATAGTTTTTGCAGTAAACATTATCATAATTTTGTCTTTAGAATGCAATGTATTACAACAGAAAAATTATCCATTGAAACTTTCCCCAAAGTTTCCCAAAACGTGCGCTATAGCACTTAGTAGATTATGAGGGAAAAGTTTTAGCCTAAGTCTAGGGTTAGTTTGTGAGTTATTAGCATTTAGGGTTAGGGTTTTCTGCAGCCCAATGGATATAGGAAAAAAATTAGTAAAAAATGAGAATTTTTGGGAGAAAGGGGACGCCCTAAGGGAGGAAGAATCCCCAAGCAATCAAAATCATTATCCAAAAGAGAAAGATTTAAAACTTGAAGAAATCATGTTTACCAAGGCAACAATTTTGTTTCTCCAATGCAATAATAAATGACTTGTTCTCTTTAATAATTGGGTTAATGGGGTCATGCAAAGAAATATCTAGAGAAGATACCTCCTTGGGGGTGTAAACCCCCTTACACCCCAAGGCAAGTTTCTCTATATAGGGTTTAAGATAAGAGGGTGTATGCCCTTATACTTCTTGTAACGTCCCTAACCATCAACCCCACTATCAGGCAACGCTACTACGTGAAACATTTATATATATACTTATAAAGAATATGGATTAAATCAAATTAACACATTTAATATGGATTTAATGTTGTCATATAGACTTAATGGAATTAACAACAATTCAAACTTGCAACAGAATACATGATAACATTTCAAGACACATACATGCATCACATATAAATTAAGTACAAAATTAATACTTATATTTTAAATTGGCATAACACCACCAACTGCATGCAGACCTTCCACGAACCTCCCAACCTTAGACCGCGCTGCTCATCACTCTCAACAATAGGTCACCCTCGAGCTGGGACTAAGCTCCAGCGGGTAAGGGAATCCTAGGCTAAGCAAGGTCAACAGGAAGACAAACAGTTTATGAGGATGGATTCTCTCCCAGGAGCCACTTATGCCCACTTCTCATAGACTCTCATTCCCCACATGCCTCTCCCACCCCAGGATTATACACCTTCACTGTCACCAGGACAGTCCTTCGGTTGCTAAACCTCCCTTGCCTTGGGCTTCAGCAACAGGCTAGACCAGAATTATCTGAGATCTGTGGCAACTACAAGACCCCTTCGAGGAGTTCTCACTTCCTCTATGCACTCTCTCACCTCGAGAGAGCCGCTCACAGGCCTGACAACCTGCTTCTTCAACCACAACCACCTCTCTTACCTGGAGAGAGTGTTGCACACAGGCTTGACAACCTTCCTCTTCAGCTCTATTCCAGCACAAGGAGGACAACAGTAAGGCTCAGTAAGGAAAAGATGATGGTAGCCAATCACACTCAATCAAGGGACTGAATGGCCACAACAGCCCACAGTTAAAACACACATGGCATAAACAATTACGGTATGCTCATGTTTCTCAGAAGACAACAACGAAAGAAGTTAAGCATGAACTCATATTTGTAGTGTGGATAAACCTGGGTTCACAGGACACATAGGTCGGCCTTTCCTTGTCGGTTGATTTCTCAGATGTGCTTGGTTATGCAGAGGTCCAACGTAGAGGTACAATGGGTATAGACTGAGGATGTGTTAGCTTCTCAGGAAAACATCACAGGATGGCCTCACGGTTTTGGGTTTCGGAGCTGCGTGAGGTATGCAAAGCTCGAATACAAAGGCCACGTAATTCACGAGAATATACCAGTCATCTTTATGGTTCTAGTTTTCAGGAATTCATGCGCGTATGCATAGATCAGACGTAGATGCCACACGGTTCAGACAATGGATGGAAGAATGGAGGATGAACCTCCATCACAACTGAATTATTGGGTTAAATTGCATGTGCCTAGGCCGATACATGTCGCCCATGAAGCTGCATGCACTCCAGCAAGTATGTGTTCCCTTTTGTACATGTTGGAGCTATATGTGTTGCCTCTCCCAGGACTTAGGATAAAAGCATACCTTTCACACCACTTTGGAATAATAATAATTATTATTCCCAAGGAATTAAGCCCTCAATATTATCCCCCCTTCCAACCTTTCATCCCTCTTTCCCTTACCCATTCTATGGAAGCTTAGTCCCCCATCACTCTTTCTTCGTGGTCAGTCGGCACACAACGATGTTTATATATTATATTAATGATTTGCATAATTACATATACAAAAACAGGCTCCTAGCCTTTAACTCCTAGGCTCTCCGGCCTAATAAAAACATAATCCCACCAACTTATATACAATTGGCTCACTAATCTATAAAACATGTTTACAATATGTAGACATAATTTGGGCACTTCCTTTGGGTATTACAATCCCCTCCCCTTATTTTTGCACTATCCTCAGTGCAACTTTTACACAACATCAACAAGATTTTAAAAATATTCAAAAAGATGTGGGTATTCTGCCTGCATAGCATCCTCATGCTCCCATGTTGCGTCCTCGGGACTGTACCAGGTCCATTGGACCTTTACAAGCCCTATGGTTCAATTCCGGAGCTGTTTATTTTTCTAGTCCAATGTGCGCACAAGATGCACTCGCAAGACATCTTCTTGCTCCACCTGAATCACATTCCAATCGATAACATGATTAGCATCAGGTATATATTTCTTAAGCAATGAAACATGAAACACATTATGTACATTCATGGATGCAGGTAATGCAAGCATATATGCAACTGGCCCAATCCATTCTAGGATTTCAAATGGCCCACAAAATCTGGCTGCCAACTTGGAGAAGCTTCCCAGCTTGAGGGAAATTCTATTGGATTTTACTTTCAGGAAAACATGGTCACCCACTTTAAACTCTCTATGGGTTTTGTTTTTATCAGCATAACTTTTCTGCTGTCTTGGGAAGCCTTTAAATTATGCTTAATTTTTAGCATTTCTTCTTCCATTTCCTTGAGCAACTCTGGCCCAATTACTGCCCTATCAGCTTGATTATCCAAACTTACTGGAGTATTGCACTTTCTACCATAAAGTGCTTCAAATGGGCTCATCTTCAACGATGCTTGATACCCATTATTGTAGGTGAATTCTACCAAGAGTAGGTAGTCTTCCCATTTTGATGGTTTTTCCATCACATACATCCTTAGTATGTCTTCTATTACTCGATTAACCCTCTCTATATATAGATGGAGATGAAGATATGTCAGCCCACCAATGCTGGAACCCATGATCATAGAAAGGAAACTAAGTATATAACTAGAAAGCGATAATACACGGGAAGAAGAAAAAGGTAAAAGGGCTAAGGAGTCCATGGTGGAATCGTAGATCACGGAAATTTTGAGTGCAAGATGTATATCACGGAACAAGGAGCATCAGAGTTCGAAAGCGCCAACCCGACAACCGCAGGCATAAAATTGGCTAAGTATGGAAAGGAACAGTGGTCGGTCGGATTCGTCATGTGAGGATATAGATGGAGATGAAGATATGTCAGCCCTCCAATGCTGGAACCCACGATCATAGAAAGGAAAGTAAGTATATAACTAGAAAATGATAATACATGGGAATAAGACAAGGGAAAAAGGGCTAGGTATCTCACTGAAGAACATCTATTGTTCATTTATTAATGCCAATCCTTTTGAACCCCTGGTGAGTTCTCAATAGTAAAAGCACAAATTGCAGACCACGAAATTTCTTTGGTCCAAGATGTACATGACGAAACAGGGGACATAAGTGTTGGATACTACAAACCCGGGGCCCAGTGATCAGATAATTGGCTAAGTATTGAAAGGGACCGCAGTCGATCGGGCTCATGGTGTGAAGATATAGATAAAGAGTTTCCAATTTTTGAATCCAGGAGGTCATGATCATATAGATGCAACTAAATATAGAACCACAAAGGGATAATATAGGGGGAGAAAAGAGGAAAAATTAAGAGAAAGTGTTTATATTTATTCCAATAGTATTCATATTAATATTTATTAATAGATTATTTATGGTCCAAATGAAAATCATCTTCCAATTTGCAGGATCCTGTTCAGTTCACAAATTTCGTTGAAATCCATAAGCAACATAAATGCAGATCATCTTCCAATTTGTAGGATCTTGTTCGTTTCACAAATTTCATTGAAATCCATAAGCAACATCTATTGTTCATCTATTAATGCCAATCCTTTCAAACCCCTGGTAAGTTCTCACTAGTAAAAGCATAAATTGCATATCATGGAAGTTCTTTGGGTGCAACATGTATATGAAGGAATAGGAGACATAAGTGTTGGATATCACAAACTTGGGATCCGATGATCAGATAATTGGCTAAGTATTGAAAGGGACCATGGTCGGTTGAGCTCATGGTGTGAAGATATATATAAAGAGTTTCCAATTTGCGAACCCATGAGGTCGTGATCATATAGATGCGAATAAATATAGAACCACAAAGGGATAATAGAGGGGGGGGGAAAGAGGAAAAATTAAGATTTTTTATACATTCCAGCGGACAAATTGTATATTACAGAACTCAGGGCAATGTTTGCAACTCGTGGAAGGTTCGAACACAATTTGGAGGCCGTCAATCCAGGAACCCGCAATCGAAAAAGTGTCCAAGTATGGAACAGGGAAACGTTGGTCGGGACTTGTTTTTGCTAATATATTGAAATTTGTAATAGCTTTTCCATTACCTGGAAAGATCTTATTTGCATGTTTCTAGACAAGTTCTATAGGGATGGTCGACGGCCAAATTGTATAGCTCGGAGAATTTGAATTGTGTTGAGCGACCTCTGTATGCAACAATAGACTCAACATACAATCAACTTTCGATCCAGGTAGTTTTCACCTTCAGGCATCCACATAGGTGGTGACCCTAGGCTCCAGATAGCTTTGGCCTCGGACATTGACATTAGCGATGGAAATGGGAACAGTGCTACTGACTGCACTGTGGCAATGCAGTGAACAAGCAGGGATGTCATTGTCAAAGTAATTAAATTGCAGGATTGCCAGACCTGCAAAGAACATTGACTTTAGTGTTGCTTTCTCACGAAATCTACAATGTTGGTTTGAGTCCATAAATATTTGGAGGTTGGGTGTCCTGTGTGATAATGACCTTCACATTAGGCACATGCCAGACATCTATTATCTGACAGTGCAGTGTTAATGCAATTGCCATAATGGACGACAACTAAATTGCATTAGCACAAACAATATTAATTTTGTGATTACTTAACATCCTTGAAGGACGTGAACCCCAAACATTGTCTAAAACTTTTTGAATAGGCATTTGTTCAAAAAAGTACATTGTTCTATATTAAAAAAAAAAAAATTGTATGTTCTGAATTTTTTGTTTTTTGTTTTATCAAATATCGCATAAACTGCAACAGAAGAAATACATTTTCCCCATCGAACACAAGGGAAACAATAGGAAGATTGGCATTAGGTTGAAACAGATATGGAAACACACCACTACATTAAGGTCTCTTCTAAATAATGAAATAAGATGATTACATGAAGGTGGTAGTAAAAGGTGATTTTCAGAAACCAAATCATTACATGAACACATGAAACCTCTTGCAGAAGGTGGTAGTATAAAGTAATCCTCATAAAATGTTGCAAAGTCCATAATCCATTTATATGCGTAGGAGTAGTAAAATAAAAAATGTGCAGTAGTGATAGACGGTTGATTGTATGTGGAGTCTGTAACTACATCCAGAGGACAGGGAACAAACTTTGACAAAGAACATGGCTTTCTATCAAGTCTATTACCACACCCAAAAGTAGCTCAACAAACTTTGAAATAGAAACTTTTGTAATTTTAGTATGTCGTTTTATCCACCCATATAGTTTCTCTTACCCGCTTTTGGGTACATTCGCAAATGGAGTAATATTTCGCATCATTTCCGAATATTACAGACCATTTTGCAAGCCATGGTAAGTGTGACTCCTCTGACGAAGACAAATTCTTGTGTGCTCTGCAGAATTCGATAAACTTGCCAAATCTATGTTGTTGGAAGAAACTATATACTTCAACGAAGGAGCATTTTGTAGGTGACCTGAATATCCCTTCCAACTCTCAGCAAGAAAGCAAAGAAGATCAACAAACAAATATCCAGGTAGGCTTTTCAACCAACCAAAGCATCAAATACAGGGAGAACACCAACCAGAAGATACTTGTTTTTTTTTTCCCTATTTGAGTTTCTATTGGATAACAAAGTTTTTTTTTTGGCTCAAAGCTCACATCACATAAAACCATTCTCTCTTCTTTCATTTGGGCCTCAATGACATCTCTAGGTTGTCTTACATGTCCATGACTAGGAACATTAGAACGAAGGCACCCTAAAGCCCAACTCTTTGATGATAGAGAGAAATGACAATAAGTATTTAAAAGCAACGTTGGAGGATGACAGTATGATCTTCCATAGATTTTTGTTTAATTCGTCTTAATGATAGATGCCCTTGATCTTTTCTCTTATTAATGCCAATGTTTTTTAATGTGCGCTGAATAATGACTAATAACACGTAATAACATTCCCATATCCAAGAAGATTCTCAAATCTGACAACATCTAACATATGCACAGTATTAAAGATGAACATCATGTCAAGGCCTCTGTGGATGACACGGTCATGGATGGCAGCGAGGTAGTACAGTATTGCATTGTTACTATGATGAAGCCTTTAAAAAAATAAAAGAGACAATATTTTTTTTTTGCAAATTCAAAATGTAGGAAATTTTTTTTATCAGATCCCATAATATTTGCCTGTCTATGCATTTTAAATACAAATTCTCAAATCTGACAACATCTAACATATGCACAGTATTAAAGATGGACATCACATCAAGGACTCTGTGGATGACACATTCATGGATGGCAACGAGGTAGTGCAGTAATGTACTGTTACTATGATGAAGCCTTTAAAAAACTAAAAGAGCCAATATTTTTTTTTGCAAATTCAAAATGAAGGCAAAAAAATTATCAGATCCCATAATATTCGCCTCTCTATGCATTTTAATGGGAGATGTCCTCGAGATTTACACTTATTAAATCCAATCTTTTCGAACCTGTCTGGTCGGTTGTCACTTTTGAAAGCATAATTAATGTCCATTGGGAAGGGCGGAAGGTAGTGGGGATGGAGGGGAGCGACAAAATTCTTTTAAACTTTTCTAAACCTGGGAACGCGTGAACCCGTGAAACTTTGAAAATTTGACTAAGTATGGAAAGGCAAGTCAGACAGACAGAGTCATCATAGGCAGAGGCAGGGTTGTGAGTTTGAGGAGTGTGGGGTTGAATTGTAGAGAACAAAAGTTCTGGGTGCAAGATGTATACACCGAACACGAGTCACCATAGTTCGATAGCACCTATCCGTGAACCCGTGTTCATAAAATTGGCTAAGTATGCAACCGAACAACGGTTGGTCAGAATCATGATGTGAATATATAGATGGAGATAACGATTTTTTAGTTCACCACATCAGGAACCCGCGAGCACAGAAACATGAGAAAGTATAGAACCAGAAACTCATAATAGAGCGGAAGAACAAAAGGTAAAAAACAAGATAGTTTACAAGAGGAAGAAAAAAGGGAGAGAATAACTATATTGCTCAAACAACAACACTTACTCTCATAACTATGAAACTATAGTAGGACATAAACCATGGAAAAAGAATCTCCAGCTATGAAACATAGTTGGAGCCCGACAAACTCTGGTTGAAGCCGTAAGAGATGCAATTTACATCGATTGCAAAAATTTTCATGCCATTCTATATTAATGGTATTTTATGGGGATCCAACTGCAAAATAATGTAACAACAGATGCAACACCCCAACATTGCAAATCTTAGGAAAACAAGAGCAAGCATCAAATAACAACCTAGTTAAGAAGCACCAAAAGGCCCAACTGCAGCCGCAGGACCCGAACCCTGCAAAACTAAATCAAACAACGATAAGCAGCATCCAGCGAACAAAGAAGCAAACACCAACCAGTCGAACAGGAATGTTGCAGTCCCAATCGCGGTTGCAAAACCCCAAATGTGAAAATTGTAGCAAGATGAATAGGGAAACAAGAACAATAGCAACAGTAAAATTAGAAATCAATGAAGATGCAAGAAGCAAGCAAGAACTAGTGAACCAGCAATGCCACTGAAGCACAATATTGCCCAAATTGACCGTAGAGAACATTGCATATAAAAATAAAAATAAAAATGTATTGTAACAAGCTTGCTAAGTAAACATTTAATGTTGTGAAGCCTGTTAGGTAAACATTTAAGTCTGTCAGAAATGCTATGTAAACATTTAAGAAAGAATGTAGAGTGGCAGGTCTCTTACGTACCAAAAAAACATTTATTATAATTTATTATAAAATAAAATTATCAACAATAGTTTGAACAATAGAGAATGTATTCGAAGGACAAACTTTGGATATGCTAGCATATCAAACATTGGGATAAATTTAGCTAGCAGAAAATGCTAACACAAACATTCAAACTAATGTTAGCATTAATCCACCTTCAAGCAATGCATAAGAAAAATATATGATTCAAAAAGACTGTATACGATCAAAAAGTTTGGATATGCTAACATATAAAACATTGGGAATAGTGAAGTTGGCAATAAGAAATCCAATTTGTTATACAATCATATCATTACATATATGGTACTTTTTATTATATAAAATTCAATGTTTTTAGTTCCCTAGCTCCAACAATGGATAGTATGCAAATATTTGTGGTCAAAGGACAAACTAATATGAGGTCAACAAATTATTGATCGCTGTAGTCCCTCTATGCCTATGGCAGGGACTAATAACTAGTAAAAGACACAAGCTTGAATTTATAATGAAGATTGAGAAGTTACAAATGAGATTGATTTGCATCATGTTGGTTTTATATATTTTTCTTTGGAATACCTCTAGTTTCTCGACCTTTAGTTTCATTAAATCCTTTAATAAAGATATGCGCCATCATTAAAGTTCAAATATGGTATTAGAGTTAATGGTCTATTAGATGTGAAAAGAGCAATGAGAAACTGTTTTTTCAATTAACCAATATCAACATTTTGATCTCGCCTAGGGATCGTCTTCACAAGTTTATTAAGCGATCTCAAGGTTTCGATCCCACATAGGGATCATCTTCAGAAGTTTATTAAGCTTAATAAACTCCCAAAGATGATCATTGGGTGGGATTGAAAGTTTGAGATCAGTTAATTGAAAAGTGTAGTTTCTCATTACTCTTTTCACACATTTATAATCTAATCTATTAGATTTTGGTTGAAGAATTTTTTTTAAGGCATAATGATGAACAACTTTCTTTTTGGTATTTCCAATTATTTGTGTTTTTCTTGAGGGGAATTATGAATTCCATAACATGGTATAAATTATATTTTTTCTACTTTATCATTTAAACATGTCTTTTAACGGATATTGAATATGGGTATCCTCGACATTCATATGGGGTGTCAATGAGTGGGGCCATGAGCACACATGCATGTCGTTAGGCCACCACCTCACTATGCTTTGAGAGTTGTATACAAACAGAGGATGAGATAGTTAATGTTGTTCGTTGCGAGGAGAGGGATAGCAGGGAGGAGTACGAACTCCTCCCCACCAATTGTTGACATGATGATTTTATGTGGGAATACATGGAGCTAGTACAGTGAGAAGACACCCTAGTATTTCATCGGGAGATGCATCGCAAGGAGGTGGAGTGTATAGAACATAGTGGGTAATGATATTTTGGTGAGGAGAAGCTGTGAGAAGCTCAACATGATGATTGTTTTTAGTGGGATGGGGATCCTTTTATATTGCGAACATATTGCATTTCTGATTTGCCCCTATTTTCCATTAAATGAGAGGAAGAAATAGTACTGCAATTGGCTCCTGATAGGCCCAGGGACCGTCTATGCGTGGTTTCTAAGTATTTCGTTGTATTTCCCTTGGATTTTATGGTGTTTGTTTTGGGTAGTTTTGTTGGGTTGTTGTGGGGTGGGTTGTCTTATTCTAGGTTTGGATAATTTGGCCAACCTTTTGGTTGGATCTCGAGGACCAATTCATGAATTCAATTCCTCCTCTATGCTCCCTATGTTTTGTTTCAACCTTGCCCTGTCAGTGCTATTGTTTCAATCGGTTTCATGCCTTTTCCTAATAGTTTTTTCCTGGTTAAGATGACTCATGGTATAGGAAGGGATGTGCGCAGGCATAAAAATACTCTCGGGGATAGGTTAGGAAAGGCCTCGACCTCAGGAACCCCTAAAACCACCTCTAGGGTTGAAAGAGATGCTTGGGAGGTCGCGAGAGGTTTTGTTGAGAATTTCTCTACAAACACCAAACAATAAATTGAGGAGCTAGAAAATAAGGTTGGGGGGAAAGATAGTGCCTCATCAATACTCAGGTCTTGGAGGAAATTCAAGAGCAAGTTAGAGACTTGATTTATTCCCAAACTCATGACACCAAGTTCTTTAGAATAGTTGAGACCTACTAGTTAGTTAAATCCTTAATTGCTCAAGCTCTGAAAATTAGAAAGGAGGAACAACAATACATCCTTCATACCATCAAGATTTATGAAGGAAAATTCGAGGCTATGTGCAAAGTGGTTTTTGGCATTGTAATATTAGTGACACATGCCACAAAGGAAGATGGAAATCTGAAGCATGAGGAGGTCTCCTTAGGTTCAAAGGGCACTCAAGCTAATCCCATTATTTTGGATGAATATGCATAGCCTTCAGGGATTGCATAGGAGGAAAAATGAGAGACCAATGTGGAGGTGGATGGGTTTGCGAAGGAGAATGCTCAACCCCCGTATGTTTGATGTCTGAAATTTGTCTTTTAGTTTTTTTGATAATATGAATAGTTATAGGAAGTCAACTCTATTAATGACTAATTTGTTTTGTAATTTAATAAATAAAAGGTCTGCTAAATACAATATGAGAAAATTTGATGAAGCTCAACTAGTGAGAAATTTCATTTTCCTTTAGCTAAACCCTCATAAAAAAAAAAATCAATATAATTCATTTTTATATATAATGTGATAATATAGATATATTTTTAATTAAAAAAAAAATATAAATATCCTAAAAAAAATCCATAGTATTCACTAATTCATTTACATGAAGATGACTCACATCATTTGAAAAGGAAAAAAATGTAAGTTGTAAAATAAACACAATTTGATTGTGTTACTCGTAGTTAGAAAAACTCAATAAAATTAACAAGAATTGGCTTCTGCATGTCATAAAACAACATTTTATATTGTTAACTAGTCTTGATGTTAAAGGTTGAATTTTTCCTCTCCCAAAATATATTAATACTATTATAGTGAAGTGAAGATGTTAATAGTTTGGTGTAAACAACTCCATTTATATATGGCAAAGGGTAATCCCAGTTTTCATCTTGAAATGTCATTTTCCTTTCTATAGCCAAGGAATATTTGTAAAAGCATTACCTATACATTTTGAAAATTATTATAATTACCTTAGATAGTTCACATTTTTTTTTATGGAATAATTATTTTTACTTGTTACATAACTAACACGTTGTGTGGATGCAAATGTGCATATGTGTCACCACTAATGAACAAAATGTTACCCAAATTTTGGGTACATACTAAATTTTGTAAAAAGTATTTCGGGAGTGATGATCACCTTAGGAGTATTTCGGGAGTGATGATCACCTTAGGAGTTCTTGTTGTGAATGTTTACCACTTCCATTATGAATTGGAATTGGAGGAAGATTTCTCTGTTTTGAGTTTTTTCCTCTTTGGGTACTTTAAAGTTCTAAAGATTACACCTTTGCAATTCTAAGGAGTGTTCTATTTAGCCCAAGGATTATTCCTTTTAAGGTCTAGAGTAAGAAGGTTTCGAACTTCTTTGGATGTCATGGTATCATTGTTTTTCAAAGGGAACATCTTTAAGTGACAACAATACTTCTAAAAGTAAAGCTTGAGTATTTTATTCATAAATCTTTGGCTTTGAGTATTTTATTCATAAAGCTTTGGCATACCCAAGAATTCACAGCGACACTTATGAGTTTTGAAAGTTGTTTTTGCGAATATTCTTCTCTTTGATGATGAATTTGAAGGTAACTAAAAAGAAGATTAATGAAGTTGTTTCATCAACCATAAGAATTGGAAAATTTTACTTTCTTGTAATTAATACACAATTGTTATGATCGATCGATCTTTCTTACCAAGATGACATGGGCATAGAAGGCACTAATCTAATGATTTTGAAATTTAATAATTTTTTAAAAAGGTTCCTAATCTCACTTTTATGTTGGTAAGGATAGTGGAGGAATATTTCCATAAGTAAGGTATGGTGTGATCATGGGTGATGGGGTGATGGGGCATGCCTCATGAAGGTTCTTGAAATATTTGGTTGTGTTTATCCTTCATTGCTTACAACTTAATTATGGAATATTTTTATGAATTTCTCTAGAAATTTTAGAGAGATAGGAAATGATGCACCCCTCTTCATTAGACCCTTTTTTAAGTTTCTTCATTCTATGAGAATAAATTATATGAGTTGGGGGACTATTCATCCCACAAAGTGTATAAGTGTGTCATATTTATCGATAAATCAATAACTTGCATGCGAGTGGAAAGTTATAATTGAGCACGATCAACTTGAAATTATGACATAATCCATGACAATAAATTATACATCCATTGGAAATCATGACCTTGAAATGTCTTACTAGGTATGGAAAACAATTCAATTGTGCAACTAACTCATGTTTAATGAAGTTATGGGTGCTTGTGAAGTGAGCCTCGGTGGTTCTTATATAAACTCACCCATGAAAACCCCACAAGATCTATAAAATAAATAAATATTTATTAAACTGAGTGTTGATATAGGATTATTTGATTTAGTTGTAATGACATGTCTATAAATACATGTTGGGGGTGATAAATCATACCATTTGAGAAAAGCAATGAATTATCATTATTACAACACAAATGTACATTATGACCTATTTGATAAGGTGGATGACACAAGGGGATATAGTTTCTTAAGTCTTGAATAATATTGTCTCATTGATAAAGGATTAGCCTATCCTAGATGGATTATTTCCAAATCTTATCATTGAGAAGATTCTTGATTCAATCTTTTTTGTTTTGACCCTGATTTGTACTAAATTTTGATTCTTGGGTATGATTCATCTTAATCTTGATTTTAGTATTCTCTTCTTATCAAGAAAAAGGCTCGAAGTCATTACAACAATATACCCATTATGAGCTCAACATGTCACTTGCAGGAATTGAACCCCAGTGGGGAAGATAACCAACATTTCTCCAACCACTAAGCTAAACCCAATTGACACATTGTCATCTTGGATTGCAACATCTTGCACATCCTTTATATCTTTTAATGAGAAAACTTTAGTGGACAACTCTAATCTAAAGCCTTGTAATACTATTCTTTTTTCTTAAATAGAAAATTGAAAAGTATTTATTTTCCAAATTCAAGGCAAAAGTGCCTGGTGCCTCTAACCGTGACCATCTTAAAATAATGTTGATGTTATCTCACATAAAGTAGACTTGGAAGTCAAATTTAGACACATAATCACCAATAGCATTTATAAAAAAAAATCATTTTCATATCACTTTTTGTTAAAAAGTAAGGTTTCAGTTATAATTATATTTTATTAGAAAATTTGTAATTGATTAATCAACTTTACATTAATATAATTAATTTTTAGTTGAGAAAAACAATTATAAAAAATATGTCTTCAATATTATATTTTGATTTTAATTTAATATTACCTTTTAAATTAAAAATTGATCAAATCTTTTTATTAAAAACCTTTTTTTTAAATAATTAATTTTCCTTTTTCAATATTCAATAATATTCCTTACTACCATATTTTAAAAAAAATTAATTTTCGTTCTTCACTATCCAACAATATTCCTTACCATTCATATTCATATTTATGAAACAATCCCATTTTAATTTTAATTGAACTAAAAAAATAAATACCGTAAATTCTTTATTTTATAAATCAAATTGAAATTGTGATTCCACTCGGTAAGGATATTTCTTAATATTTGAAATAATATATCTTTCTTCTTCAAATAATCAGATATAATTATTATACCCATAAATCATATCCTTCCATTTTTGGTTGTTCACTCCAAATACTTCTTTGTAAAATGAAGTTGCTTATCTATAGTAACGCTCGAGAACAACGCTTCACTTCTTCCAATAATTTATCACAATATTTTAATCTATGTTTCCATTATTCTTCTTTTGAATTTCTCAACAACACGTTTTTCTTAAATCTCTCAATCAATTTAGAATGCCAAGTTTGTTTTTCTCTTTTGAATTTTTGGATTTACAATTTTACAGTTTTCAACAATTAAGTAAAAGATGAGCAAGAAGTATCTAAAAGATCTCTATATTTTCCGAGCTTTTTCCCAAGGACCAATATACTAGGTAAAAACGTAAAAGAGATTCTTTGTTTTCCATCACTCGAATATGTGCCAAAAAAATATTGAGATACTTCGGTCCTCACAGAACCTAGGCGAGTAAATGGGCTATTCTCGATATATCGTATCGGCCGCTGTCATTTTCATCTATAGCCATAGCCACAGAGCTTTCATTTTCATTTTCATCTTCATCTATAGCCATAGCCACATCTTTATCTCTAGCCATAGCCACAAAGCGGTGAATAATTACCATTACAGTATTTTTTGAAATAAATTTATAGGTTATCATGAGTCATAAGGATGGACATTTTTATGTTTGAGTAGATTTAATGATTAAGAACATGTGTTTACTCTTAAGAGATTAGAAGTCTAAATTCAGAAGAGGTAAGGTATGTACACCTCCAAAGCCAATGACCTATGGTTATAGAAAATTGGATTTGAAAAGAATCCAGATCCCATGGTCTAGATTAATTATCAACCACATCATTCAATACTATGTAACAGAGTGGATATTGGTTCCCTATACAGTAGTGACTATCAAGGAAATTTGGAATTTGTTCAATAATATATTGTTAAAAATGTATCATATTATCCATCTTCATTTAAAATATTAAAATGGATAATATAGTTGTCAAAACCATCAAATTTGACATTATATTTTTTCTTATGAGTTTTTTTCAGATTTGTGGAAAATTCAGAAAATTTCATATTTCAGTGGTAGTGATTATATTTTTTGGATGTCCTGGGTTTTTGAGGATGCTGAATCCATTTATTCATTCAAAAAAGTGATTTAAGTAGAGCAAAATTGTGATTTGGCCAACAATATCGAATTCTCATAATAATTGTCAGAAAACCAAAAACATAAAATGTTTAAACTACCCCAATTTAATAGATTATTTGGTTTTCAAATTCCAATCACAATTCATCAACTTTTATTTAAAATTTAAAAACTAATAATATAATTATCAAAATCATCAAATTTTACAAGCTGTTTAGTTTTCAAATTCTATCCACAATTCCATTTTATTCCATTTTCTATTTGCACTACTTCAGTTTTCAAATTCCAACCATGATGGACCAAAATTCCCAGGATGAACGTTTAGGCTACGTCTTTTCGATTTGCCTTAGAATATTTCTAGTAATTATTTTCCTCGGCCATTACAAGAAGGTGGCTTCTGTATCAATTTAGATCTTGGAATGAACAATTGTTCATACTGTGCTATGAGATTTTGACTGCGATTTCCCATGCATACGGCATTAAAATATCTAGTTCCTTCTTGGCCCAATCAGTGTTCTGTCTCTTCTTTTGATTGACAGCTTAATATGTCCAAATTTGTATGGCTATTTTTCAAATGCGTTGGTTAGAATGTTGTTATCCTAGAGACAGTTCTATACTATGGAGAGGGATATTTTAACGATGACCAAGGTAGTGTTCGACCTGGTACTGTTCTTTTCTCCGCTGGTTGATATTGAAACCCTAGAACCTAGTTTTTGTGTGGAATGGATGGAATTGTGTGTGGGGGCACCCCGTCCAGAGGATGAAGCCTTTGGCCTTCCATGTTGTGGTAGTGGCTTTTGTCAAGAATTTGAATCCTCAACCTTTTCGTTTTTATGAAGAAATTAGATGAAATCCTCAAGGTTCCACTTCCACCTTCTATTATTAGGAAGAAGGCACTAGCTCCTTACTAGGAAGAAGGCACTAGCTCCTGTAGATCGTGGTTTGATTGGTCAGTTCATAAGTATTTGGCCCTCTCCGAAGATAATAGAAATTTGGATGGAGAAAAAATTGAAACCTCTCATCACTAGGAAGAAGGCACTAGCTCTTGTAGATCGTGGTTTGATTGGTCGGTTCATAGGTATTTGGCCCTCCCTGAAGATAATAGAAATTTGGATGGAGAACAAATTGAAGCCTCTCATCAAAGGTCCTTTGAGTCATTTCTTTTGTGCAAGAGGGTTTTTGGATTTCCTTTTTGAACACAAAGAAGATTGAGATTGGATCTTTTGAAGTAGCCCGTATTTTTTTGGGAGTGAGGGGGTTGTATCTTTAAAAAAATTGGCTGCATATTTCAGTTTTTAAAATGACTTTTCCTTGATAGTTTGGGTGTGGGTTAGTCTTCCTCATTTACCTCTCTATTGTTGGAGTGATGATGTGCTTAGTTGAAATTCTATTGGACCTCTCCATTGTTGAAATGATGATGTGCTTCGTTGAAATTCTATTGAAAGATATATTAACCAAGATTTGTGTAGAAGTAAATCTAGAAAAAAGAATTCCTAAAGCAATGCGTATCTCCCTGGATAACTGGAAACATATCTAACAAATTGATTATGAACAACTATCATTTAAATATAAGATTTGTCATGAGTATGGTCTCTTCTTGAAAAATTGTAAGAAAATGGATTCAAACCTTTCTTCTAGTTCGGCTCTGGCATACCAGTGGAAAGAAGTTACTAGGAAGCTAGGGTCTAGAGTATATAAAACATCATCTTCTCCAGGTTCATCTGCAGGGCTTTCTCATGGCAGACTGAAACCCTCGATTAAAAATCCCAGCAACCCTCGATGAAATGTGGAACCTTCCCCCAAAAAAATAGCTTTGAAACGATGTCTAATTTAGTCGATAACGATGAGGGTGCTATTTTGGTCTCTTTTGGGGATGTGTCCTCTCAAAAGGAGCCTCCTTAAATCCAACATCCTTCTAGGTCGTTGTTATCTAGGGTCGAAGTTCCCATGAAAACGCCCGAAGAAAAATCGGTCTTCTTTAACATTCCAGAAAATGAAGTTGTGCTACCCTCTGAGCAACGATTGGTAGAAATGGAGCAATTTCAAGATGTAGAGCATGGGAGAAAAGGACCAGGAAGGGAGGGCATCCAAGGAGAACCTGCCCAGAAGATCCAGGCGAAAACCATCTAGAATTGTTCGAGAAGAGAAAGCAAGCAAGGATATTTTGTTTGTATGGCAACAAACAATCCCTAAAAAGATGGGAAATGTCAAAAATCCAAAAGGCTCAAAAGGAAGTGTTGCACCCAAGGGAGATTCTCTTCCAAAACTCTCAAAATAATGATTTTGGTCTCCTGGAACTATAGGGGTTTAGGAAGAAACCCAAAGTATTTCACTGCTAAAGACTTAATTTGAAATGAAAAACCTCAAATCTCCCTGCTGAAAGAGACAAAGTTGAAAGAAGCAGAAGAGGAAAATTTTGGGAAATTTTTATGGAAATCCCGTGAAGTCATAGTTGTAGATTCAAGGGGACCTTCCGGTGGCCTATGTACACTATGGAATGAAGAAAAGGTAAGCCTATAATTTTCTTTTAAAACCTAGCATTGGATAGTCACTAAATTCAGGTTTCTACAAGTCAACAAGTTTGTTGTGGTTATTAATGTGTACATGTCAGTCAATCTTATGGTGAAGGCCAACTATTGGAGTTCCATTCTCAATTTAAAATACTCTAAATTCTCTGTGGACTTCACAATTGTTGGGGATTTTAATGTTGTTAGGAATAGTGCAGAGAAAAGAGGGGGTGTTTTTGGTCCAGATCCCTCTTCGGAAAAGATGGAAGAGCTAATAGAAGATTAGGAAATGTTAGATGTGAAGCATTAGAAAGGGAAGTTCACTTGGTCAAACATGAAATATGGGGCAAGGCATATCGCTGTTTAGTTAGATCACTTCATTATCCATAGTAGTTTTTTTTCCCTTGATTTAACTCTAAAATCTTGTACCATCCCCTCTAATACATCTAACCACAAATCAAAAAAATTCTACCAAAATTTATTTCTTCTAACCAAGGAAGGGGGTTTTATGCATGATAGACAAATAATAGACAATATTGTTCTTGTACAGGAAGCTATCCATTCAAGTGTCCAAGCTAAAGGTAGAGCTATGGTTATCAAATAGGATATTGCTAATGCTTTTGACGTGTTAGACATGAATTTCTCTTTCGGTGTCTTGATCGATTCATCTTCAGCTCCAATTTCATTCAGTGGATGGATTCATACATCAGCGGTCCATGGATTTCTCTCCTTTTAAATTGTTTTCCAACAAATTTCTTTTAAATCAGCAGAGGATTGCACCAACGATTCCCCTTTCTCCCCTCCTCTTTATAATAATGGCGGAGACTCTAAGTAGGAAACTTAGTATGAAAGAATATCTGGAAATTTGTCAGGTTTTCAGATCTGTTAGGTCTTTAGATAACCCATAGAATAAAAAATATGAATTATTCACAATTTTTGAATGATACTTTCTTATTAGGAGGAGAATTTGTAGCAGGGATGATTTTAAGGATGGAAATTTATTTTAAAAATGTAGAAACTTTAGTTATGAAAAATTAGCCCATGATTGAAATTAATCCCTTACAATCACCCTTGATAATCACCCTTGATTTACAGTCATAACCTCAAGATTCAAACAAGTGTTGAAATCTTTTCTCGATTCCTCAAGTGGAGCGACCAACAACAGGAAATCTCAAATTATGGGTTGGAACTCAAGGCTTCATGTAATGCAGTCCATATTTAAAGATTTCTATTTTCCTCTTGCTGACAATTGGACTTCCTTCCGTTATCTAGGAATTCCCATATCCCTGCTTCCTCATCTGAAGAATGGTTGCACATTACTGAAAAAGATAATCTGAAATTCATACAATGGAGAACTCAATCGTTAAACCTTTCCATAAGGATCATTCTTATCAAAGCAATCCTCTCAGCTCTGCCTCAATAGCAATGCTCTGCCTTGTTGGCTCCTCACGACATTGTAAATCAGAACTCAATGAAGATTCAGAAATTCATTTGGCAGGGAGGAAAGTCCAACCACAAAAAGTTTCAACTTGTCAATTGGAACCAGGTAAAATGTTCCATAGAGGTGATGCAGGTATTCGCAACCCCAGGCTTATGAACATGGAAATGGATGCAAAATTGCTATGGAGATTAATCACAGGGGATTCAGCCCAGTGGAAATGTGCAGTCTGGAAAAAATATTTCTCTGGGCCCAAGCATCGGTGCTTGGAAAGGCCACCTAAAGTTGCGAAAGGGTCTCCCATTTTCAAGCTTCTAACTGCAGCCATTCCTTTCATAAGTGAGAAGTTATCATGGATTCCTAGGAATGGTAGGCACAACAACCTTTGGGATGACAAAAGCTTGGGTAAGAACCCATCTAGGATTTTGTATCTGGACATTGGGTTAGTTTGAAATCAGGGTCCCCTCCAGTGCATTTTCTCTCGTCATTCCAGTCCCTAATTCTCTTTAAACGGATGTGTGCCTTGGCATAGAAATCGGGTGGACTCTCAGGGTTGGGGAGACATGAAATACACGATTAAACAAGGATATAATTCTTTGTTGGACATTTCAACCTCCTTTTGGAATGTGCAAAAACATATGGAACAGTGACGGGATGCCCAAAACTAATATCTTAGGTTGGTTGTTAGATCATCAAGAAATTCTTACCTATGAAAATCTAAAAAGGCGTGGAATTGTTGGCCCTTCTAGATGCATTCTTTGTCTCAGAGACGAGGAATCGATTCAACATATATACGTGGACTGTTGTTATACTAAATAGGTTTGGAATATTTCCCTCGGTGGTTTGTTTCCAAGTCTTGTTTGGCCAAAAAAAATTGTACAAATTTCTTTTCCTAGTGGTCAGAGAGGTATCGAGGAGGTTAAGAACATGGGAAGCTCTCCCAAAATACATGTGTTGGAGTCTTTGGTTGACCCGAAACAAAAAAAAATGTTCAATGATGAGATGTTGCAGGCAACACAAACAGCGGCCCGATCTCTCTCCCTTATTTATGAATTTATGCAGCTTCGCCTCAGTCGACAGGATCAAGTCTCGCAGGATTGTGAGTGAGAGTGAATGAACAAAATCAAGCTGGGAGTCAATCCATCTTGGATTAAAAAACGGTTGCCTCCTCTTCCTAAATGGGAAATTAGGAAAAATGAGCAAGAATTTAAGGACTAGCTTTCTCTTGGAACAATCCTACACTCTGTTTTATGATGGAGCTTCCAAGAACAATCTAGGGATGGCATGTGTGGGTGGGAATCTTCGTGATATAAAGGAAATCCAATCATTTTTTATGTTTGGGGATTGGGTAAGGTTTCTAATAACCTCCCAGAAACTAATGCAACTAATGCCTTGTGGAAAAGAATCAAAATTGTAAAGAAAATAAAATTATCAAACTCATTATCCTGGTTGATTCTATGATGAGGCTATTATCAAAGGATGGAAAGGAATCAAAATTGGAAAGAAAATAAAAAATACGAAACTCATTATCCTAGTTGATTCTATGAAGAAGCTATTATCAAAGGAACCGAGGTCAAGAATAATCTTCTTAACATCATCAAGGATCCAAGGTCAAGAATAATCTTCGTAACATCATCTTATCTCGCTCCATCAGATACTTAAAATTAGAGTAATTCACAACAAACAGTGACGCCACAAGGGCACATCACAAGTGAGACTACGCTCACACACACTATATCTCCATTTGATAAATTGCTTACAATTATATAGGCTAGGATAGCCCCTAAGAGTCTCTTGAATATGTGGATCTGAAAACCACCCAAACACTATTCTAGTGTACAATAGAAATCTCTTCTAACAATTGCCTAAGTATATCATTTCAACATTAATATCTAACACTCCCCCTTAATGGAGAAATGGATTTAATACAAAATGCATAACATGCCTACTGGTCTTAGTCTCAGCTAGGCTTACAAACATTACAAAGGACAATTCAAACAAAACCTTAATATTTGTTTCAACTCCATGTATGAATGAGTTTTTCTCTTCTTCCTTTTCCATATTCTGAAACCTCTGTGTATTTTCAATTTAAGTCTTCCATGTTTGCTAAAAAATCCATGTTTCAGCTTCTTATCCTTCATATTCTTGTTGGTGTTTATCATCAATCTGAAAATTATTTCAGAGTGTCCATGTTTGCCTTCTTCAACTTTTTCTTCGAAAATCTGTTTGTATGTGAACTGCAACCACATATCATTTTGTGTTGTTTTCTCTTTACTATTGAGCTTTTGATCATCAATTTGCTGCAACATGAACTCATAGTAAAATCTAATTTCTTCAGGACTCCAATGCATCCGAATGCCATGAACTTCATCAGATGTATCCATTGTTGCTTCCCATTCTATGTCATCTTCATCATTTAGTGATTCTTCATTTCTATTGTCTACTACTGCAACTTTTGTGTAGGCTCCATCAAAACATGTTGTTTCAAGCCAATCTTCAAGAAACTGTAATTCTTCTTCAAACTTTGTTGACACTTCATTTGAGTGTTCTTCTTCTTCTTCAACTGCTTTTACTTTTATAGTTTCTGCATTAAGGCCATTCTCTTCAGGTGTTGAATCATCTTTGTCTTTTGCCTCTTCTTTTGCAACAATATTCCTTGTTGTAGTTTCATCCACATCTTCTGCTAACAAGGTTACTTTTCCACTTAACAAATCATTTCTGAGTTTCTTCTCCTGTAACACTTGTAACCAACCTTCACTTGAAAAGTTTTCATCATCATATTTAACTAAATTGACCAAAGATTCACCCACGGGTTCATTACCAGTTATACATTCATCTCCATTATCAATCTTAGTTGAATTCACCAAATCACTAAATGCTACTTTACTGTTAGTTTCTTCATTAATCATTGTGACTTCAATAATGTCATTTTCAGTCTCTGTTCCAGTTACGAGACTGTCAATACCTTCATCAACTTCAACATTCTCACTCCACTTCTTCATTTCAAGAATATCCCAAAACAGTTTTGCACTAGGTATTTCACCAAATTCACGCAAAATACTAGACACAATATTTTCATCCACTACTGATATAATAAGTTGTAATGTTATTGCACCTCTTCTCTTATCATAGAAATTGATACGACCTTCTTGATCATAATGCAATAAATCTACTAACCATTGTAATTTTTTCATTTCTGTTGCCCAAGGTTCATAATTTATACCTGAGAAGAATGGCAAATTTGGCATCACTATTTCATATAATTCAACAAATTCTTCATTCATATCTATCTTCGCATTCTGCTCATCAAACATGGGTTCTTCAGCTGGAAACACATCATACTGATATGCAAAATATAATAACTCTTCATGTTTATTCTTCCTCCTCATATGTTTCATCTCTCTCTAGAGTTGTTTCAACCTCCTTTGTTAACCCATGACAGATTCACTTTCTACTGGATGCAATCATCGCTTTGCCTCCACCAGAAACTGTGCCCTTGGATTTTACATTCATGAACTTCTACGTAGCTAAAGTGATAAAAACAACTCCTTATCCTTCAACCAACAATTCACCTTACGATGCATGTACCTTCTCCACAATGGAAAATTGCTATAGGTATCGATGGCATCTTGCAAACCTGGCTAGCTTCCACTCCATGCAATTGGATCTCTCACTGGTGAGTATCTCTTCCAGGTAGCTATAAGGTTTGTGCCTGAGCTGAGTAGAAAAATCTGTGCAGATGAGATTCTTCTATCCTTCAGATGGTACTCCAAACCAATTTTCACAAAGGTGTAATCTTGAAGAGACAGGGCAGATAGTTTAAACATAAACCTTATGATCTCAAACAAGCGTTCGAGGGCCAAGCATACCCAAAGGGGGCACGATCTTGAATGTTAAACCAAGTGACCTGTAGGAGATATCGCAGGCAAAAAACTTGTGCATGCATACATCTTATGTGCAAAGATTTGTGATATTGCTAAATCTGGTGGGTGAAGATATCGGTGCAAGAAGGAGTGCATAAAGCATTGTTCACTAGCAGCGGCGGAAATCACCTCGTAACGATGTCTGTGGCGGTGGCAGCTCACTGAAGATGTCAGCTCTGGAAATCTCATTTAAGTTTTCGATCATTCAAGTTTTCTTTTTAGGAATGGAGTTACTCTGTAGTAGGGGTTTTTAGTTATGCAGTTGTGCAATGCATCGCATCGGTTTTGCGCAGGACTTCTGACATGGAAAGGTGAATCTGATAGAGATACTGGCAGGTGAATTATTGTGGTATCTATTTATTGTGAAACAGTTCTATGACTGAGCATTTTGGGAGGTTTATTTGCATATGTTATATGGCTCATTCCAATTCCCGATAGTGGATAGTGGCTACAAAAGAATATCACTCTACTCTCCCATTTTATCGAGGAGGAGATTTGATCGATGCTGTTGGCATGGGAAACTCGAAGTAAGAGTCGTTGGATAAAGATTGAATCTCTCCGCTACTGGTAAATCGCTGGAGGATATCACCTGTTGGAGATCGGTCTGTCAGAGATCAGAATCATTGTTGTTGTTGAATTGAAGGAACCCATGAGCCCGTGGATAGCACTGGAACTATGTGGAGAGAGCATCGTGAAAAATGGATTAGAGAAATTGTAATGGGTAAGCAAAGAACAATTAAACAGCTCCGGAGAGAGCTGAAACACATGTGGAGGAAGAATCAACAAGAGGAAATATATTTTGCAAGTAAATATCAAGTGTCTTCAGCAATAGCAGAGGAACACATACCTGATGGAGACCAAGATCAGATTGCGGATCTGGAGCAGATTGATGAAGATGAAGAAATCAATGCAATATTGAAAAGGTTAATGCCAGTTTTACCATCATTTTCAGGTAAAAATTTTGATCTTTGGAAAATGAAAATGGAAGGTTTACTTGGATCAGTAGATTTATGGGAACTTGTTCAAAATAGTTATGAAGATCCTACCGAGAAGAGAAGAGATAAATTAACATTATATCTTGTTAGTTCAACATTGAATAATAGCATCATGTCTGCTCTGTTATATGAATTTGGTGAAATAGAGAATGCAAAAATGTTTTGGGATAATCTAGAGATGAAGTTTAGTGTGAGGGGGAGCAAGATCGCTGAAGACAAAATTAATCATGTCACTGCTGTTGAAAATGGTGAGTGTATTGACAGTCTTATAACTAAAATAAAGACTGGAAATGATTGCATTAAAATCACAATGATTGATGATGACAGTGTGTATGTAGTTGATTGTGATAATGAGAATGAAAACCTTGTGGAGGAAGATCTCTTTGAAGGAGAGACATATGAAGTCAGATTTGATGAAGACAATTCATCTAATGAAGAGTGGTCAAAATTGATGCATGAGAAACATCTTATTGATGAGTTGTTGTTTGGTGAGAAGAATGGTCCACTTGCATACACAAATCAAGTGGAAGACAACTCTATTGTTGCAGAGAAGGAAGAGAAGGAAGATGAAGAGGAGAAAAATCAGAAAGCTCTCTTAGAAGAGAAAAATGAAACAACAAAAATTGTTTTGATATTCTAATGAATGCTTTTGAGTGTGCAGGGTTTACTAAGGAAGAATGTGATGTGAAGCACTTAGGTGAAGTGCGAGATAAGTTTGATGAAGAATTAGAATTTATTGAAGAATGGCTTCAAAAGCCATATTATGATGAATGCAAAGAAACATTAGATTATGATGAGGACTGTATGGACACTGAAAAAGAAGAAGATTGCATTACACATATAAAAATTGAGTCAGTTTTTATAAAGTGGAGTCCTGAAGAAATAAAGTATTACTATGAGCTAATGTTGCAAGAGTCCGTTGAGTAGGACATTGCCGATTGTATCCAGAAATGGGAGCAACATATTTATTTGGAGTTGGAAGCATTTGCGAACGTTCAAGACAAATGTTCTCAAGAAAATGCAAGTGTCGAGGACAAAGAACAATAATCAGAAGTCAAATTCCAAAATGCCGAGGAACAAAGTAAAAAGGGCTATGAAGCAGATCATAGTCAAGATGAAACATATATGGAGTAGAAAGCCAAGGAAGAAGCTCCATCTACATCACTATCTAAGATCAAGAAAGGTCAAGATGAAATTGTTAATTTGTAAGCCTAGACCAACAAGCATGTTATGTTCTTCCCTGTTATGTTTGGTAGAAAATCCATTTCTCCATTAAGGGGAGTGTTGGAATAATGTAGAAATTAGGATGCTTAGTTAAGATTTACATAACTAAGTTGTTGTGTGCCTGTCCAATTTAGGGTTTGCTGGTGGTTTCAGATCCACATTTGTAGGAGTTCAGTTCAAACTTGTTTGTGCTATTTAAATGTAATGATCGGTATACGGAGGAACTGAAATGAAAAAAATACAATGGTCCACTATACGGAGGAACTGGATGCATTCACCATCGGGATGGGAAATTGAACAATCGCATACGTCGTCTGCTTCTAAAGCTCAAGCGAGTCCATCGAAGAGTCTCACCAATCATGAACAGCAACATGCAGTTCTCAAGAAACTTCGATTTTGGAGATGGCACCTTTAACAATTAAAAAAAATTGAGATCAATTCTCGTAGATAGCACGCAACGAATCAATCATATGTCCTCGGGTATGTGGAAAAGAGAGATCTCTAATAATCAATACTAGATGTTCCTCCAAGGCGGATTCAACACAATAATTTCACCTTGCTTAGATCTATCAACTAATCCGTGAGCCTATCTTCAGATCTGGGCATTAATTGCATACCTCTGCAACGATTTTAAGCAACATCTGATTCGAACTTAAGATGTTGAACCCAAAGGTTTTCTTTGACATGCAGGTCGACAGCACCCCAGTCGGTCGGATCGTGATGGAGCTCTACGCCAACATGGTGCCAAAGACAACCGAGAACTTCCATGTGTTGTGCATACAGGTGACAGTCAGAGAATTCTGTGCTCCAACTGTACACACTCTCTCTATAGAAGCGCACCAGTCCACTTGTACCAATATGGCAAGATGCTCCAAGCTGTAACACTTCGCGCTAATATCAAAGAAGCTGACACAGTCGATCCACGAGCAAGCGCTCAACAAATCAAGAGGCTCTGACATACCTCTTTTCCTTTGGCATTGGGAGACACTACAGTCCCTTCAAAACCTAGCCTGCTACGTTCCGCTCAACACTTCAAGAAAAATCAAAGTCTTGTTTCCACAGGCAGCAGTCAAGGCGACGTCCTTTACTACAGACCAGAGTGTTTGTGCAATCAGCAACAACAATATCTCAATTATCAATGACAACACTTCTCTCTCATTCGACTCTATGGCCCTCCAAGCAGGCGCGCAATTGGAGTCCTCCTCCATGCTCTGATACCAACTTAAAATTAGAGTAATGCACAACAAACAATGATGTCACAAGGGCACATCACAAGTGAGCCTATGCTCACACACTATATCTCCATTTGATAAATTGCTTACAATTATATAGGTTAAGATAGCTCCTAACAGTCTCCTGAATATGTGAATCTGAAAACCACCCAAACACTATTCTAGTGTACAATAAAAATCTCTTCTAACAATTGTCCATGTCCAAGTATAGCATTTCAACATTACTGTCTAACACAGATGAGTTTGAAGAAGTGTCTATTCACCATATCAAAAGCGAACTTAATATCAATGTTATCAAATGACCGAACTAGGATCACACGAATTTAATATCAATGTTGATCAAATGGACAAACTAGGATCAAGGCTTAACGAGGGTAATTTTGTTTTAAATGGAGTTATGGGGTTGCTCCCCATGCCTTAACTTCAAATGCACGGATCAATGTTTTGGGACAAGTGGCGTGGAAAATACCTGGGAGGTGGTGTGTCTAGATGGTTCACACACTTCCAAATGATCGAATTCAATGTTTGCATTCAATCTATCTTGTGCGAAGGGTTTTTTTTATTTCGAGGTGAATTCATTAATGATTCAGAGCGAGGTCGCTCTGCTTTGTCATTTTGTTCTCTGGTGACATCGACCTTTCGTCATTAAAAGCAGGTTTCAATTCGAACGGTCAAGAGTTTGATGCTAGTTTCATCTCTGTCTTTGACCTGGTCTTTCTTGCTCTCCAGGTTTTATTCCCTGCCTTCGTTAAAGTTAGATTCACAGTTTTAGAAATTTTGGTTTTAATTATTTAAGATCTTTTTCTAATAAAAATGGCGTTTGATAATTGTTTTATAAAATGATTTTTTTAATTAAAATTCAGTGAATTTTCATTCGAAAAAATCTTCATTTCTAGAATATTTAACCTATTGCAAATAGAAATTGGGTTGCTTGTTCAATTTTTGAAAGGTATAAGATAAAAATGGATCCCTCTTGAAGTAAAACCAAGCATATACTTCAAACACAAAAGGAAATGGAAGAAGCTAACAGAGAGGCTCTCTTACATGTTTCGGGCAATTTGAAGGGAGTTGAACTGACAGTGGCGAACTTAACATAACAAGCATGATTAGGAATCAAGCTCAACCAATCGACAATCTTGAGATTGAATGCAAATATATGAGGTTTTTGGGACACCCACAACACTCATTCTTAGCGTCCATCAATCAAGGTTTAAATGTGTCACATCAACGAGGATTTTCAGATGAAGAAATGGGGTTTAGTTATCCAATTCCATTGGAGATGGAAGGAAATTTTTCTCCCAATGGAGAATAGAGAACAGAAAGTACAAGAAAATGAATCTATGCAGGGCTGAATGTTTTTCAGTTGTATGTGTTTTTTATTCTGTTAATAATTGGGTAATCTATTGGCCTTAACCGAATTTTGTAAAACAAATTTACTTTGTTAATTGTTAGGGTACAACATCCTTATGATTAAAAACATGTGTTTTCTCTTAAAAGGTCACAAATTCATATTCAGAAGAGATAGAGTATTATTATTATTATAATCTTTAGTTTTAATTAAAAAAAAACATTAAAAATTCAGATATATTAAAATCCACTAATCAGTATCTTCTGAAGAAAAAAACTCAATTTTGAACGCATGATTCACTGCTATAAAACTTTTCTGTATCCACTATCTTCCCAAATAAATCTTCTCTAATTTTGTATCTATGTTTCTATTAGTGCAGTTTCTTCTATTTGATATTTTGTCTTCTTTGTTGATCTTGTTTTCTTAGTTTCACCATTTGATAATTTCTTTTACATATATATATATATGATTCATCTCTGTGGCTAATTTAAATTTCTTTTGCCAGAAAATACTCCATTTTCTCATTTTTATCCTATCACACGAATTAATACAGTAGAAAAATACCTGTGTCAATGGATACGGTTCCTTGATTGTC
>ML788680.1:552267-569212 GCA_009831015.1 Picea engelmannii | reverse complement strand
ATAGAAGTGGTTTGGTATATTTCGGATATATATCCACACATATACAAATATCCACAACCTTTTCATAGCCATACTTACACCTTATATCAACTTTCTTGATTTTCACAACAACCCACGTAAAAGAAACAGATTTGGATTGGAGTATACCTAATCTGAATCTTTTAATTGTATGGACTCTTTCCATAAGCCTGGACATCGAGGCTATGACTTGTCTCTCTTACCATGATGAAAAAATATAAAAAGGATCTGTAACAAAAAAAAAGGCCTGAGTACCGAAATACTGTGGCCAGTGGCCAGCAGAAAAGTGAGAACAGGAATGAGATTTGCCATCGCAAAAGCAAATGCCAAGAAATTGTACGAGTACCTCGACCTGTATAGTAATAATTCTGAAATAAAGTGGTGGCCCGGTCTGCAATTGTATTGTTTGGAGTCCTATTAAGTGGTGGCCCGGTCTGCATTTGTATCGTCGGCATCCTATCAAGTGGTGGCCGGGGTTGCAATTGTATTGTTGGTATCCTGTCTCTATTCAATTGATAGAGTAAGATTTTTTTTTTTTTTTTTTTCTAATTTAAAGATGGTAAAATATATCATAATCTAATGGTAGGGATGTAGTAAGGATAAATATCACTTCTTATTATTCTCAAATGTGCGCTGATTTATTATAGTTATTTAAGGAAAACCAAGCTACTTCAAAGTCTTGGGCTATTAACATATTTCTTTACATTCCAATAAAAGGTGGTTGAAGATTCTAGATACTATTTGCAAGACAACCAATATCAAGGATCGTCACTACTTAGGAAATATCATGACATCCCAATAAGCAGTTTTAGGTCTTATTTCAATACAAAAAGGTGGTTGAAGATTCTAGATACTATTTGCAAGAAAACCAATATCAAGGATCGTCACTACTTAGCAAATATCATTGTTAAGGGTAGTCACTACTTAGGAAATATCATTGTTAAGGCTATCTCCAATAGAATCATGTGTTTTTTAACCTTAATCCTATATAAAAAATCAAATACTACTCCAGTTACAATTAACAAAGCAACAAAGTTTACATAAAACATTTCATTACCTTAATAATTATATAAATTATGTTTTGCAAACAAATATTGTTATTTTATTCTTGGAAGGAGCACATTTGCTAGGAACATAAAAAAAAACTAGAAAGTTTGGGGTCTTGGAACCATTCCTAGCGAACGACTTGGAGCCAATTTGAGACAATGAAAGAGAGGGCAAAGAGGGACTCTTCTTCCTTATATCCCCTTGAAATAGCATTAGCAACAAAATTTTATTTTTCTTTCTTGTAAATGATATCCAAACAGTTTTGTCACCCATTTTTGTTGCTCTGGGGATGAAATTCTTTGTTCCAGACAATACTTGAGGCTACGATGATCAGTTTTAATTTGGAAGTGTTGCCCCAATAGATAAAGACACTAGAGATCCCCTGCATACAAAATAACCAACATTTTGTTTTCATAGGTTTGCTAAGAGAGCCTTGAAGCAAACTGCATCATATTTCGGCATCATTCCCATGTTCTGTTTGTTTATTGTGTGTTTTGCATCATAACACATAGTATGAGAATGAAGGCTAAGATGTACAACTTTGATTTGTCCACCACCGCGCCCGATTAACAAATGAGATGTAAGATTTTATGTGTATCGTAGGTTTTCTTTGTAGGGGTTTTTATTTTGCCCGTGAATGCCACTTTTTGTGAGAAACAATGCATGGAAAGGAAACATGTCTCAAACCACCAATAATAATTGATTAGGCATTGTGAGGGCTTATTTACGAACTGTAGGTTATTATGTTTAATTTTGAGTTGAATTTTCTTTTTTAAGAGAATAATTTTGGTAAAGAGAAATTGGTAAAATGACCTACTTTGCCAATGGAGAAATATTGGAATAAAGAAGAGACTAGGATACTTTTTTAATATCATAAAGTATGTGCTTCTACTAAGTGATGGGCGGACTCGTATACTTTTAAGGTAGAGAAGAGTAGAACCAAAGTAAATATCTATTTATCAAAAATAAAATAAAATAAGTGTTTCATCCATTTCTTTTTATTAGTTTAGATGATTGTTTTTTTCTTGTTGTATAATTAATTGTTAAACGAATTTGTATGTTGAATTTATTAAAGTCATTAGTTATGCTATTTTTTATTTGCAAGCAAGCATTATGGAAAAAATATGGAAGAGTTGATACTATATAACACATAGTATGTGTTATATTCTATAACACATACGATGTGTTATACAATATAACACATACTATGTGTTATCTTATCTATCTACCTAATAGCTCTAAGCCCAATATTGCAAAGGAAAATGGTAGTGCAACAAACATTGTTGTGGTCAAACAAAAAGTAAATTTCATATATCATATGAATCTAAAGTCTAGATTCGACATGGTACCCTTTTGCCAAGTATAGGCACGTTGTGGTATAACACATAGTATGTGTTATATAATATAACACATAGTATGTGTTATATTGTATAACACATACTATGTGTTATATTATTTATCTACCTAATAGCTCTAAGCTCAATATTGCGAGGGAAAATGGTAGTGCAACAAACATTGTTGTGGCTAAGAAAAAAGTAAATTCCATGTATCATATGGATCTAAATCCTAGATTCGACATGGCACCCTTTTGCCAAGCTCATCCACCATGTTGATCCATGTGGTTGAAGATGTCTTAAGTGCAGGCACATTGTAGCCTCCACCCAATACATTCCCTATATTGAAACAATGTTGTCTCACTACCAACAAGAGACAAAGACCACGTGACCTTCTATATTAAATAGTTTAGTTATTATCATAAATTCTACATCGATATACAAATATTTGCATATAATATGAAACAAAAAAGAGAAAAGTTTCAAGATGAATGATTGAAAACATTATGTGTGGTTGTTACCAATGTAATAATTTGTCACATAACATATGCAGTGGCGATTGATCTTTCAACCTGGTTCATCTATCCATCTTCTTAGAATCCAAACAAGTCCCCTACATGAAAATGAGCACTAAATAACCATTAAATAATTTTCTTCATTTATAATCTTATTTCTTCTCTTCATCCATCCTTAGTAAATTTATTGCTAAAAGATATTCAAAGGAAAAGGTTAGTTAATAATTGGCAAGGAGAAATATCATAATCATGTGATATCAATATACCTATTGCTTTGGAATTGTATAAAATAATCATTATATTTATTTCATTACATTATATTTAGTTTTACACATAAAATGTATTTATATTTTTTCAACCGAATCTACTATCATTGGAAGTTTTAAGAAGAAGCTAACCTTCCATGAGATCTAATTTTTTTTTAGAAACTTCTATGAAGGGTTGTAGCTAAAGAAGATGATTAGAGTTCAAATGGTGTATTGTACATATCATGTTAGAATGGTGGGATGTAACCTAGAATTGATTGGTTTAGTAACAACTAGAATACATGTAGATGGTTAGGTCGAGTCTTGCCAAGCTAATCATGGAGATAAGGTAACAGTATAACAATGGAGGAAAAACATGCAACACATTGATAAAGATGTGAAAAAGCATGGACATATAAAAATATCAATATCAATACAATCATAATTCCAATGTCAAGTCTCCTTAATGAAATGTCGGTAAAGAAGCTATGCCTTAGTTTCTTTTATGATTTTTTTGGCAATAAGATGGTGGAAACAATAATCCAAAGTTTAACTTATAAATTGTTTTCTTTATGAAAAAAATCAGGTATAAAAAATATGAGATAGATTAGGATATCTACACTAATTTTGGTAAAATAAATAAATAATAATATGATATATAATATTCAAATGTATATATAATAAGATGCTCTAGGGGTGGCAAGTGCACAAAGATTGTTCTAGATCCCTATGGATATAAAAAGATGGCTCATTCTCAAAGGTTTATGCAAAGCCAAGAATAATAAAGTGGAAGTTATGGTTGTGTATAGTTATTAAGAGGTGGGGCTATCAGTATTATAAGTAACTCAATGTGTTTATAATTACATGACTTTTCCAGGTGAAATTTTGGACGTTGAACCCAAAAATAACTAATATCATTTAAAGGATAACCAAGTGGATACAAGTATTCATAGTAGACTCTTTCTCCCATGTTAATATACACTTGAAACTTGAAATTCTCTTATAGACACTAGTTATGACCAATATTGGATCCCTTATCTCTTTGAGTAGATTTCTCTTGAAATTCAAGAAAGAGAATAGCATAACCCAATGTCACATTCCATGAGGGGAATCTACCTTGAAATACCTAAGGTTAGATATTGTTGGTGTTATGTGGTAGAGATCTGCATTCCACCAACCTAGTCACATTAGAGATGAAAGGAAGCGTGGGATGGTGTGTATTCCCCTCTCTCCATGTTTCCTCATGCAAAACATCAAGAGGAAGGGAATATCAAAATTTCTCTTTATTCTTCAAAAAGAAACACGACATTGGGTATATAGACGATAAAAAGAAGCAAGACATATGAACCTCTGCATAGAGTAATGGGTCTTTGTGGTGCCTGACATGAGGTAGGGCGGGCATGCCAGAACGCTCAACAAAAGCATTCTGTTTCAACCACCTCTCCTCTTCCTCCTCCAACAAACTACATATTTCCTCCATTGGTCCTTCCCGGGGTTGCCAATGCCTTTACAACACATATTTTTAAATATTTTAAATTTTTTTTAAAAATTAAATAATGCTATATGGATAATGCTTGGTATATATATATATATATATATATATATATATATATATATATATATATATATATATATATATATATATATATATATATTCCTTCTCATAATGCCATAACTATGTCATAATATTCATTTCTAACATGGCAACTCTCGACCTCTCTATATACACTCCAAGCATATATATATGTGGCATTATGAGAAGGAATATAGATTATGATATGGAAAGAGTTTTGGAATATGATGGTTTTATGAGTTTTGTTTTTGTTATTTTATGTTGTTTTCATTTTCATTTATTAAGTGTTCACAACATTTAGTTTTTTATTTTATTTTTATCAATAAAAATAATAAGTTTTAATAAAACATAATTTTTACATCAAATTTATTAATTTTGAAAAAGAAGTTATAAATTATAATATCTAAAAAGTTTTAGATTAAGGTAAGAATATAATGAATTTAAGTGAGTTTAGTTTTTGTTATTTTAATTGTTAGTATTATTTTTCAACACATTGATATTTTTCAATGCAGTGAACTAATATTAGTTGTAAGTATAGGTTGAGTGTGATAGTTATCTTGGTTAATGTTGGGTTTCTTCCTGTTGTTATATATAGTGAGCATATATTGTTTTGATACATATAAAAAATAATAGATATATGTTTATTGTGTTGTTCTATGGAGTTTAGGCTCATTTATGATTCGGGTTAGATTCAGATTTCCACATAGTATTAGATGTAATAACCCAATTATACTAAAGAATAATGCAATTAGAGATTTATCTATGTAATAGCCAAAAGTGAAAAATAACTATAAATAATAAACCAAATAATCATTGAATCTTCATTGAAATTATTATAGAGAGGAGCATTAAGAGGAAGGAACTTACCTGTGGTACCGATGACTTGAGGAACGTAGCCATACCTTGATTATTGACATGACATCCACAACACAAAGTGGGGGACGACTCTCCACCCAACTATAGACCTTGCTACTAAATATTTAGTAGGAGGTCACCCTCGAGCCTTCAATCTACTACAATGTCAGTGAATCTTTATCCTTCCCCTCTCTAAAGCTTCAACCAAAGAAATGTGCAAGAGAGAGATCTCCTTTTCTCATCCTCCTCCCTTTTTATATAGAGTCCATCTATGGTAAAGAACCGAATATCTAGGATCCATTATTTAATTATTTATTATACTTAATGGTTTCTCCATTACTTACGGTTACTTATTTTACCATTCTCTTTAATTACCCTAATATCCATAATAAATACTTATTATGACCTCCTTTAGGATAATTATTATATACTTATTTATTATTATTTATTCCAATAAGTATTTATTATGACCATCTTAGGAGAATGATTATATTCCTGATATTATTATTATTATTTATATTTAATAATAATAATATGGGGCATGACATACACCCCTCTTTCAAGGAACTTCATCCTGAAGTTACCTTGATTATGTTTCTTATAGTGTTTTTAATTATCTCATCATTTTCCACAACACCCTCTGTTAGCTCCTATACTTCCACAACACCCTCTGCTAGACTAGTATAAAGCCACCCAAGTGATTACAACAACCATAGAAAGTCCACATCACAACACTGGGGAAGCAAGAGTACTCTCTATCTGTCCTTCTCGACTTTCAAAATGAGGGTTAAATCCTACTGGTCTATTTGGAGCCCCAAGGCTTGAGACCTCATCTACCCAAGAAGGCATCTGGATCGGTACTCATGTACACTAGGAATCTCGAAAGGTTGTCCTAAACTCCCTCCAAAATAAGCAGGTACAACCCTAGGCATCGAATTTCAATCCCACAACACCACCAAAAAGCAATGCTCCAACCTCTCTTTGGGACTTTGACATCACAACTCCAATACAAGGCATAATGATTACTGACATAAGTAGTATATTGAATTGTCCCTAGCCCATATGATATTAGTTGTAATATTATCCTTCATGGTTATGGGATCCCACAAGATCATCAAATAAACCAACCCTCTCAGACCATAATCATGGCTCTCTTGACCAATTGGTGGATACCTGACAATCACCACCTCACAAGAAGTAATCATTACATTAGTCATTATACCAACATTTCAAAGAAATAATCTACATGCTAACTCTTTCATGTCATTGTAAGAATACAATATCATTGTCATCACGTCATCTTGAATAGTAAGATACGACATGCTCCCTCATGTCATTTTTAAACATCTCATCATAAAACTGCATGTAAGTTCAACATGTCATCACATAATGACATATTGTCATAATATTATAACATCAAAATATATTTATCAAAGTTATATTTCATCAAAATGAAACCACATGTTAACATCATGAATACAATAATCATCTCAAAAACATTATCATGATTCATCAAAGAAATAACAGTGACTACCAAACTATCCATCTACTATATGGATCATTTTAGTTAAGTTTGTCATCTTGGCTGGATCATTAATACCATGAGTGCTAGGTTCTTATAAGGATACCAATTGTTTTTCAATCCTCATATCATTTTCTTTCAACCAGAAAGTTGACAATTTAGGACATAAGTATAATCACCCTATCAATGCAAAGTTTCTCATTTAATTAGTTTATTTGCATAAATTCATTCAATTATGCCAAGACTCCTCCTAAACAGTCACATATGAATAAAATATGACCTTTTCCTATTAAGTTAATAAGCTCAATCATCAACGATCATATCCTCAACAAACATGCTTGGTAGAAAAGGGAAGATTCTCAAAGAAACTATCCCTCTCATGAAATATCCATTGTTTATGTTTCCAATTAGAAGCATGTGGATCATGATTTATGTAATTGATTGCCCTTACCTGATCAATCCATTGTAGAGTCTCGATCAAACATTGGGGTTATTGTAAATGATGGTGTGGTGTAGGTAACCAATAACCCATAGGGTAAACACAACAACCTATAACCTTGTGATCTCAAAGTGCACAATAATTTTTCAAAGCATACAAATAGATGGAATATCCTTTTGATTATACTAGCAACATGAATTCACAATCTGAACAAGAGGAAAACAATGCCAGCAAGAGCACAATCAAGCTCAACATTGTCACATCCTTGCATCTTGTATCAAACTACAAATTCTTATAGAAAAATAAGCCAGGTAAATAACTAATGTTAGTGACCAATTCTTCGAATTCTAAATCTTGAGAAAAGGACATGCTTTATAGATGTTCAACTTGTTTGGGACTACATGCTTGATGAGGTCATTGGTAGTTTCTCATAACTGGTCAACAACCATGGTGAAAATTTCCAATGACTTACTAAATCAAGGTTCTTCTTTAAGTCTATTGTATATAACACATCACATAGATTTGTTTTTTGACATATCCATTAGGAATCATAATTGGAATTGTCCCTTGGCCTATAACCATATCTACCTTGTACCATATGTACCTTGTGATCTCCTAAAGAAATTGTCTTTGCTTTGATTTCATTATCATTCCTTGAGGAAAACCACTACATTTTGTGCATTATATGCATCAATTATATCTATACACATTTCCAAGAAGTCAAGTAATAAATAGTTTATGGTCCCTTTATGAATACATTATAACTATCATTTTCCCTTTTTCCCTTTTTCAACAAAATTGATTAAATGTTTTTTTATAGTCTTTGAATAAGAAAAATCATCCTTATTTTACTACAATTCTACAATTTTGATCGAGGTGGATATCCATGGCCACCCAAATTTTCCAACTCGCTCAAAACAACTTTCTGGCAATTTTGGCAATTTACTATTTTTAGCAGTTTTTAACTTCTGGGGCCATTTTGAGGGCCTAAATGAAGGTTTTTTGGGATAGAGCTTCTCAATTATAGCCAAAGTCTATAATTGAGCCCCCCTAAATGAATATCCTTGACAAGTCCTTTCCAACGGGCTATCGTGCACCTAAAACAGAGATCATATGCAAAAGTTACGACTTCGAGAAGTTGATGTACTAACTTACCCAAACGGGGCCCACATGACTTTTGGCGCTTCATCTCCTAGGGTTAGGTTTTTGGATGTATATGGTTTTTGACATTCCTGTTTATTGTAAAAAGGCCTTTAGAGCCTCATTGTAATCATCTTATTGCGAATGAGCGCAATCGTCACATCTCTTCTCAGAGACAAGCCACCACCATTCCAACAAGCTTGTTTTCCGCTGCATTTTATAGTTTTAGATTATTTCCTTATTGAATAGAAAACCAGTTTTAATGTATCTCTGTTATTTTGTGTTAATCATATTTTAATAATTTGTATTCATTTAGTTCTTCTCATAAAATCTGGATCAGTGGTATCAGAGTGGTCTGCTCCTTGTCGTCTTAATGCATGTCCCCAACGAGGTCAGGGTACAAAGAATTGGGTCTCGAGCTTGTTTCTCTTGAGGAAAAAATCTCTCGAACACCCAAGAGGTCTCTCGTGGAAGAAGAAAAGAAAGATGATGAGACAAGAGATCCTTTCAAAATGTTGCTTGAGGAAGCCCTCACGCAACAGAGGAATGATATGATGGATAGTTTCGCACAAATCCTTCGGTGGCTACCAACAGGCGATGCATTTTCCTCGAGCGGAGGCGCCGACCCCTTCAAGGTACAAATAAACTTCGATATTCCTATATTTGAAGGTCATATAGAGGCAGATGTTGTAGACAAGTGGTTGAATCTACTAGAAGGTTATTTTTCTGTCCATAACTTTTCGAATAGAGAAAAGATTACTTTTGCACTCCTCAAAGTTGTTCCCCATGTCAAAGATTGGTGGGAAAATTTCTATGAGAAAAAGGAAACAGAGGAACCCTCATTATTTACAGTCACGACCACCTAGGAATCCTTCAGAGATGATATTAAGGAACAATACTACCCTGTCAGAAGTTATGACGACTTGTATACCAAAAGGACCACACTGTGGCAAGAAAGAGACCAAGCAGTGCCAGAGTTCACAAATATCTTCTATACCTTGCGCACCAAGATGGGTATGAAATATTTAGAGCAACATCTGGTGCTCAAGTATCACGATGCTTTGCATATATACATCTAGACCAAAATGGAATTTTTGGACATCTCATCCTTGGGCGCAGCCTATCGATATGCCGCGAAAATTGAGTAGAAGCTCAAACAAAAGACACGACAATTTGGGACTGGGAACACCTCATAGAAAAAGCCAGGAAGGGGCGGCCCCAACCCACAGAATAAAGGACAAAGAAAATATGGACAATATCATGACAACCAGTCCAAGCCACAAGCAAATAAGGACACTTGAAAGACAAAGAAATATACCAGGAAGTGGTGTAACTTCCATAAGAGCCCTTGGCATAACACTGCTGACTGCCGCTCAAAGACTTCGTTGGTGGCCGAAGTGAAAGCCTCTAAATCAGATGCGGGTTCTGAATCTCAGTCAGAACCAGAAAGCGGAAGACGGATCATTGGCGCAGAACCCAATGCCAACGTTGCTACCACCAAGATCCATCCTAGTGAACTAGACGAGCCAAAAGAAAGTGAGTGCCTCTTCCATTCACAGATGTGGGTAAAAGGCACCCTGATACACTTCATTGTTGATAGTGGTAGCCAGAAGAACCTCATCTTAGTAGAGGTCGTCAAGTGACTAGCCTTGCCGACAACACCACACCCACAACCCTACACCATTGGATGGCTCCACCAAGGAAGCGATCTCCACATTAGCCAACAGTGTCGACTATCATACGACATCAAGCCCTTCAAAGACAAGGTATTTTGTGATGTTCCTCCTCTTAAAGTTTGTAATGTTATTTTGGGCCAAACTTATTTATGGAAACATCATGTTGTATATGAGTCTAGGCCTCACAGTGTTATTATTACTTTGAACATGAAATTGTACAGGATACTTGAGACAATCCCTCCTAGTGTTATTTCCTTGATCTCTGCCAAGAAATGCAGGAAGGTCATCTCTCAAACTGGGAAATTTGTCTTCTTTGTGATTCGCTCTCAGAGTGAGAAAAATATCACAACCACATCCAGGGCCTCCGCGACCGATCTCTCCACACAATAGAAGGAAGTGGATAAGGTCGTGGAAGAATACTCAAATATCCTCTCCTCTCCTATTTGGGTACCTCTGCACTACCAGGTCAAGCATCCCATCGATCTAACCCTAGGTGCACTGCTACCCAATGGGCCAATCTACCACCGCTCTCTATTAGAAAACAAGGAGATCAAGAGGCAGATCCAAGAACTACTCCAAAATGGGCACATACGTCCCATCGCATTGCCTTGTGGGAGCCCAATCATGTTGGTGCAGAAGAAAGACAGGACCTGGCGACTCTGCATTGATTACCAAGCCCTGAATAAAATCACAGTCTGAAACCAGTAACCGATTCCCTGAATCGACGACCTCCTTGATCAACTCACGGGGAAAAAATACTTTAGTAACATTGATCTAAAGTCTAGCTACCACCAAGTCCCAATAGAATAGACAGATGTATGGAAGACTACCTTTAAGTCAAAAGAAGGTATTTTTGAATGGCTGGTCATGCCCTTTGGTTGGACAAATGCTCCAACAAATTTTATGAGGATGATGGATGATATCCTACGACCTTTCACCAATACTTTTGTAGTGGTGTATCTCGATGACATCCTCATACACAACAAGACTTGGGTAGAACACTTGCAACATATTCAACAGGTTCTGCACACCCTGTGACATCACAAACTATATGTAAACTTGGAAAAATGCTCCTTTAGCATGGACAGGGTCCATTACTTAGGCTACATCATTGATCGACATCATGCGCATGTGGATCCAACCAAGATCTAGGTCATCGGTGACTGGCCATCCCCAACCACTCTCACTCAACTTTGGAGCTTCTTGGGCCTCACCAATTTCTATCGCAGGTTCGTGTTGGGATTATCTCATATCACATGGGCCCTAAGCCAAGTAACCAGGGGTGGTGGTAAGGAAAAATTTGTGTGGGGCATGTCCCAACAACAAGCCTTTGATGACTTGAAGAAGCGTTTGTGCTCAGCCCCATTACTTTCATTACCAAACCTGCAACATCCCTTTGAGATCGATACATATGCTTCAGACTATGATGTGGGCATCGTTCTCACTCAACATGGCCACCCTATGGCATATCATAGTGAGACACTATCAGATGTTGTCCATAAGTACCTTACTTACGAAAAATAAATGTACTCCATTGTGCAAGCCTGTTTCCAGTTGTAACATTACATTCTTGGGAAGGAGACAATCATCCACATTGATAACAAGCCACTACAGTTCATGTAGAACCAAGGAAATTGCAGAATGACCGCCATCAGAGGTGGTCCACATACTTACAGCAGTTCCAAATCAACATTAAGTATAAAACATGAAGTACCAACCGAGTTGTTGATTGCCTCAACTGATCTCTAGTCACGACACTCACCATGGTGCTAGACTCTTGTGACCATGAGAAATCCAAATGGCTCCACCTTTATGAGACAAACCCTGACTTCTCCATCACCTACCAAATGTTGGGCGCCAACTCAGTGGTCGCTAATTTCCATCTTCAAGATGAGTTGTTGTGTCATCTGGGCCATATCCTTGTTCCATCAAGCGAGAGCACGAAGCTGATTTGGGAAGCTCACTACAGTCGGGTGGCAGGACACTTTGGCATCAAAAAGACAGTGACAATGCTGCAGAAACATTTCTACTGGCTGAAACTTCGACAAGATGTCAACAAGTATATCAGGTCCTACACCACCTATGCTATTGCCAAACTGACCACTAAGAAACAGGGCTTGTACACCCCTCTTCCTACTCCTGATAGGATGTGGGAATCCATTTCAATGGACTACATGTTGGGCCTCCCATCCACCAAGAGGGGAAATGACTGTGTTTTTGTGGTTGTTGATCGCTTTTCCAAGATGGCGATTCTAGCTGCCTGCAAGAAGAACATCATAGTAGAAGCCACTGCCAAGCTCTTCTTTGAACAAGTATGGGTACATTTTGGGATCCCAAAAACCATTATATCAAACTATGACAGTCGGTTCCTCAACACATTTTGGTTAAGCCTCTGGTCACTACTGGATACCAAGCTCACCAAATCCACTGCCTTCCACCCCCAGACAGATGGCCAAACTGAGGTCATCAATCAAATGATCGTACATATCCTGCACATGTAAAATTCAAAACACCCCCGCATATGGGATACAAGTCTTCCCTATGTCCAACATAGCTACAACCGAGCCCTGCATAGCTCAACTGGCCACAACCCATTTTAGGTGGGGTTGGGATTCCAACCATTGGGCCCCATGGATGTTGCACTACCCCTGGTGACCACCTCGACTGACTCATCCCCTACTCCACTAGAAACTGACAAAGCCACCCGATTCATTGAGCGGATCCAACACATCCACCAATAGGTTCAGGATATTCTACATAAGTCTAATGCCAAGTACAAGCAACACCATGATCAACATCAAGTGTGTAACGACCTCCTCGTTACGACAAGAACTTCGATAACATGTGCAATTTTTTTTTTTGTAAGGTGTGTGCGCACGTGTAGAAGTAACAGACACACTTGACTCTATGTCGCCACTCGACAACCAACAAGACGCAACCACGATGTTCATCACAAGAAGAATGAGGGCACACAATGGGTAACTGCAAGCAATAAATGACCATAGACATAAGGCACACAACACAAACATTTAACGACACACTGGGTTATGCACAGTACGAACACAGAGGGAAGAATCCATAGTAGTAGATCTTACTATTTCTGCATAGGAAAGCAGGGCATTTAATCTTAGTTCTCTGCTCCGGAGAGAGAGAAGTTCATATAGGCTCCTGACCGACTGCTCAGGCAGAAACTAGTAATCTCTGTCAGGTGTGTCGCAAGAGTGGAAACCCTGCCTTTAAAGGGCCCGAGACTCTTGATACGGCACTGGATTCTTCACGCAAAAATTAATCAACAATGAGTAAAACTGATTACCCCTCCATCCTACCCTGCAATGGTTAGGACCTCCAAGACACATAAGCAACGCTCAAGCTCAGGTTCCCATCGATTTTAACCATTTAAGGTCTCAGGGCTGGCGACTGTTATGAGGAACATGGAGGTGTCTACATCCCGCCCGACACCATCAATACCAAAAACACTAAAGCTACCAACATCCATGATTAACTGAGATTCGTTCTATCAACCCCATTCCATTTAACCAAGGGTGAGAGTACTTCTTACTATTAACCATCATACATTAACTTTAATTAACCAAGCAGTAATAATATAGCTCTAAATCAATCCATCATCATCCATATTTATTGGCACAATAAAACATTCACTCTCTGTACATGGTGCAAGGATTGTTATTCCAATAATCATTGATAAATCTAAAATGCTAGTAAACCTTGGGATTCATCAATCCTATACATCTATAATCATAGCGCAATGGTGATCAGTATTTTATCAATCAAACGTCCACGTTTAAATATTCGTCGGGCATGAAAGTAACAATTCTGGAATAATCACATGTCATCTTAAGTAAAGGCGTAAGAGAAACTAGTCACTAAATCAGTCATATATCCCATTATTGACAGGTGTGCACGCATTCTATTCATTAGTCCATCATTGATTAGCAATTTTAGTGGCACAAATAAGAAGTGTTAGATCAACATACATTACAAATATAATTTATTTCGCGGAAGATGTCTAATGTCTACATCAAGCACTCTCATTACATCATAATTTAAAGCACGCAAGAGGGCTATCATCCGGTACAACACTCTTTACATTACATTCCAAATGAGTAGAAGACTAAGGTCCATCAAAAATCATTCAACGATAAATATGTATGTGCGCGAGTAATCTAAGCAATTTATACAATCAATATGTCAACTTTATTTAATGGTGCAGGAATAAGAAAATACATAATCCAATCCCTTGTAAATTCTTACACATTTTAGCATTTACTCTTTTTCATCTAATACTATCACTCTCTCTTATATGAATTCCTCAACACCTACATATAATACCCACTTTTGTTCTAGTACCATAAATGGATGAGGAAATTCTTACGCACAACTAAAAGGTATAAACCATCCATA
This sequence comes from Picea engelmannii, assembly GCA_009831015.1. Classification (NCBI taxonomy): domain Eukaryota; kingdom Viridiplantae; phylum Streptophyta; class Pinopsida; order Pinales; family Pinaceae; genus Picea; species Picea engelmannii. Next base: position 554,426 of record ML788680.1, on the reverse strand, counting down.
AAAACAATTATTGTCCTTAACCTAAAAATTTATATCATCTCATGCATACATCTAAAAATAGTGGAGAAGTAAGGATATAAGGAATCAATCCATTCAACATTTAAGTGACACCAGTTCAAGGTCTATTCAACATTCTAGTAAGCTATAAATATATAAATATTTTTATGGCACTACCTGTCAGGCCTTAGAATATAAAAATATATAAATGAAAACTGGTGCTATCGTGTTAACCACCCGTGTCCAGTGCTAATGATTTGCGCTAAGCATTTAGAACAATATATAATAATAATAAACCTGTCAATTTTTAAATTATAAAAATTATATAAGGAAATATCATGCGGTCGGGTAACTATCCCTTGTCTAGCGCTAACAATCGGTGCTATTCATTCATAAGCAATATATATAATTTAAAACTTGTCAGTCTTTAAAACATAAAAAAATGCATGCTGATAAAAGGAAGTAACCCTGTGTGAAAAAGCGAAGGAACGTGGTGGCATTGCAGCCATGAAGGCGGGGTGTAAGAAGAAATCAATAACTCGCTAAGGAAAAGGGTCAATCAACCAATGGAACGACAAAACGTTGCAGCCCTTCTAGGAACGATTACGAGACTGCCCGCGATGGTAAATGAGGCAGCGCAGGGATGTCAGAATCCCAAAAAACAAGGCCACGCGTCCAGAACTGCTCGCAGCACTCGAATCTGGCAAGGTTGTGGCAAAAGGAAAAATCACGTCGGGACTTAAGGAAAAATCAGGTCGTTGCCCCCAAGGTAAACGACAACATCAGAGGTCACGCATAAGAAGAAAAATGTTGAGAAGCGCAACACCCAACAGGAAATAAATCAAATTGCAGAACTGGTGGTCGAGGTACGTGGGGACCCTCCAGCGATTTCAGACACAGAAATCCACAGAGAAAGGGGAGGAAACCAGAGGTTACCTCCTGTAACTCGCACAAGATTTTTTTTTTCAAACAACAACCAGTCACAGAGCGGGTGTGAGCAAATTCGCGTGGGCATTCCTCCCAACGCCGAGAATTACAAAAACCAAGCAATAAAGAGAGCTAGATCTGAGGGGGCATAAATGCGATACGACCGTGTAAACAATTTGTAGATCCAACCATGAATTCCAATAGCCCAATCCGGTGACGGATTATCCAACGCAACTTCAGAACGATCACAAAACACCCTCACAACATGAAGGTGCCGAAAGGGGGGTCTTTCAGTAACAGAGTTACAGGACGGATTTCCAAACGAAAAATCTACCCAAAACCTAACATTGACTCCACCAGTTCGTAAGGAAAGTTAAGGAAAAAGCCGAGTTAAACCTCCAAAAAAAAAATCACTGAGTTTACTATTAAGATTTGGTCCGCTAAGGTTATATCCTAAAGGAGACACTGAGAAAAAAAACACATTTAAAAAAAAAAAAAAACTTAAACCTATGTAAAAAGCACAGAGATGGAACTTTGCCATTAGTTGTATTCGGTGTAATTAACACAGTTACAGAGGAGATGCGCAGACAGGTCCAGCAAGATAAAAACGTGAAGGAAGGATAAAGACATTTACACCGTCCAGAATATAAACCATAGTTATTTTACACAGTCCATAATATAAGCAATAATGATTTTACAAGTCCAGGACTATAAACAATAATTATTTTCGCAGGCCCTTACCATGCATTCTAACTATCACAGTAAAAATTATACAACAACATTATTACAGCGAAGAAACCAATCCGAGCATTCTACACTACCAAATAACGCGTGTACCTTTTTCCTTATCGACCACCTCAATTGATGTCCCGCGCTCCTTGCCGCTCCTGCTCGCCGACCGTAGAGACTACACCGGTACCTCCCAGCCAAATGCTAGGGATACTCTTCTTCCCCCTTAGACCCTGAGCCGCAAAGGGGCCACACAATCCAGAAGGTATACCTAGCTTCCCATCTCGCCTCCAAGGCTGAGCTACCACTCTAACACAACTGAGAAAATCTCCAACTCCTCACAAGCAATCAGTCCCCTTTTCAATTTCAGCAACATAACAATACCTAATAGCCCCCCTCCCTCTTTTTCCCATGCCCCTTTCTTTTTAACCAGTTTTGACCTAAATCACATTTATTTTAAGTTTTAATGAAAAACCCTCTATGTCTTACAAGTGTCACTCATCCCC
>ML788680.1:522815-533084 GCA_009831015.1 Picea engelmannii | reverse complement strand
CCCCACAACCCCATAATGAGTGTAACAATATTCACCCCAACAACCTATCACCCTTAACCCTCATAATTCCTTACCTTGATAATCTTATCACCCCTAATACCCATAATTCATATAATATTGACCCCTATAATCTATCACCCTAACCTTTATAATTTCTTACCCTTCTAACTCCTGTCACCCCTGACTCATATAAATCCTAGCCGTGGTAACCCCTAAACTGTATCTATGTTAACAACTAACCTCTAAACCATAACCCCTAAACCCAAAACTTGCATAATCCTTAAGACCCTAAACTTGTATAACCCCTAAACTATATATCCCTTACCTCCATAACCCCTAACCCATAATCCATATAATGCATATATCATGTAATCCCTATAACAAATAATTTGTAACCCATAAACTCTATACATTTTAACCACTACAATTTTTAACCTATATTAACCCTAACCCTTATCACCCCTAAATCATATAACTTTTATCTCTCTTAATTGTTATAGCTCCTTATCCTTAACACCTATAACATATATACCCTTCACCCCCTTGACCTATCACTACGAACCTTAACCCACATTAAAACTAACCTGAATCATCCCCAAATCCTATAATCCTTATCATTATGAACCCTTATAACCCATTACCCCTAACAACTATAACACATATACCTTTATCACTTTAACTTATCAACACCAACCTTCATAATATATAACACCTATTAACCCATACAAGCCTTATAACTTGTATTCCTAAATGATATAACCCATACCCATTATAATCCCTTACTAACCCAATAAAATATAACACCTATAACCTCTAATACCCCCATCCCCAAACTTGCAAAATTTCTAAACCCAACAATCATTGACACATATATCCCCAAGCCCCTATAACACTTAATACTAAACTCTTGAACCCTATAACCCCTATAATCACTAATTCATATAACCATTATCAATCCTTAACTCCTATAACCCCAAATTATTATTCCCGATAAATATTTACTATAACTTTTATCCCTCCTAACACATAATGTAATACCTAACACATACAACCACTAAATTCTATATTACCTAGTTGCTAACAATTAACCACTATAAGCCCTAACTCATATAATTTATAAAACCTATAATCCCATACCCCTAACCTCCAGAATTATAGTCCCTAACTCCTCACCTTATAGACCATATGAACATTTTACTCCTATAACCCATCATCCATAAGTTATCAACCCTAACACTTATGAACCTATAACCCTTAAACCTTATAATCAATATAACCCATATAACCCTTAACATGCAACCCTTATAACCCACATCCACCAATATTTATAGACCATAATATTACCACTAGCACCTTTAATCATAACATTTGAGCCTTATCCCAACCCCTATATCCCCTAAATCTTATAAAAATTGATATAGCCTTAACCTCTAAGATTTATAATCCCAACCCATGTAACCCTAACTAATATATTCCCTTACTCCTAACCTTTATATCCTTTAACTCTTATAAACCCTAATATAACCCCTGAACCTTAAGACCTATAACTGCTTACTCCCCCAACCATTATAACCCCCAAATCCCTAAACCCCATATTCTCCAATTATTAATCTATGCAATCCCTAGTACCTATCACCCTAATTCCTATCCTATAATTCATAATATAATCCATTATATTATGATTAATTTAATTAAAATATATATTAATTAAATTAAGACAATTAATAATAAAACATAAAAAAAAAACATAAAAAAAAACCAAAAAAAAAAATACAAATGCCAAACTAATCCGCCCGCACCCATTCATTAAATTTTTTTTTTGGGTGTCGACCATATACTAGCTGAGAAAAACCCCGTCCGAGGAGGAGAAAAACCAATTCGGCGTTTGAGGAGAAAAACCAAACCCACGTCCGAGGAGAAATTGGGCGTCCGAGGAGAAAAACCAATCCTGATTCCCGACCATACATCGTGTTCATGGGCATCCGAGGAGAAAAACTCTATCCTAAAGAGATAGAAGAGAAAAACCCCATATGACAGAGGTAGAGAAGTGTAGATATTCAAGGGTCTAGGATTTTGATTAGACATCGACAGAGGCAAAGGATCCCTATCCGGAAAAACCTGTGGAGATGTCGTGGAACTTGGTAATGTCTCTCCTCTTGCCTGCCAAAAATGTCTCTCTAAAATCAGTAGTCCTTTGTGAAATGTACTTAAAACCCTAGTTTTAACATTGGCATCATTGTCATTGTGAGAATAGTATTAGGTTGAAAAGAATATTAGTCACAAAATCATCTTTAAGAGCATTAATAGATCAACACCCTTAGACTTGGCAGTTTGTACGATTTTGGATATAAGTGAAAAATTACAAAGTTCGATCTAACATTCTACCTCATATTCCTTGCAATGCTAGTCAGCATATATTGAATCCATATTCTTTTTGGAGTGCATAGATTATTGTGAAGTTTATGAGAGGAATTTGAAATTTGTGGGAACAAATTTTGTGCATCCAAAACTGCATTTCTAGTTGCTCCTTCACCTACAACGTTCTCATAGCCTCTATCCACCCTCCTAATGAATAATTCATCACTAAACTCATCATATGAATTTCCAGAACCTTGATCATTTGGTTTAGGTCCTTTGTTATCTATTCCACATGAAATATTACTTTGAATGTCTTCTTTTAAAGTGGAATCTGAATGCCTAAAAACAACAATTATTTTAATAGTCCATGAATGCTTTGGTTGTTTTGTCTTTTAAGAAAAATTTAGATAATTGAAAGAGGTAAATCTTCAGTCGTTGCTAGTGGTTATATCAACATAAGTACTAGGAAATGGAGTTTTCTTCATCTTAGGATCTCGTTGTTGGAAAACAAGGCTTCCCTTAGGTTAATTAGTACCATATGTGGCTAAAACCATGTCATTTTCCGAGCCTTTATTCTCCCATCTTTAAACAACAAGAATGGTGTGCGAAAATGAAAATAAGTCACGTTTGAAGTGTGGCTATGTTTGGCTGAAATATTCCTAGTAAGTCTCATAAATAGGGTCACTAGCAAAAAATATGAAGGAAGTCCCATTCTCTAAATTAAATGAGATACATCAGATTTCCCTGTGAACATTGATGCCATGTGATTGTTCCATATTTTTCATTTCTTCAGATTTTAGATGACAAACCTCTTCCTCGATTGAATGCATAAACTGAGAGCATTGAGGATTATCTTCAAAAAAATTTAGGATCTTCCATGGAGTTGTAAAGGTATGCATCTCAATCACCTTCTTCATGATCAGAAAAATATTTGGTACCTTGGGAACACAGTACATGGTCTTTGTATTCAAAAAATTATTTTGTAGATAGTCCCTAGTGAATTATCATGGTTTTAAATGTAATGGATATTAAGCAGCTCAAACATTTTTTTTTTACCAAGCTCTAGTCTACGTAAAGAAGAAAGGCAAGTGTATAAACCAAAGGCTTGGGATAATATTTCCTCCTTCCAATTTTCACAAATGGGCATGTACACTTCTTTAGCTCAGAAAGCACTCCAAAATTAACTGCTACAGGTGTTGTTCCTCTGTTGTGTGAGGCAAGAAAGTATAGTGGAGGTTGTCACCTAGAAAATGAAACCATAGGGGGTGCTTTGGCAGAGGCAATTATCAGTCCCATATCTCCCAAACCTTCTAAAATTTGAATTCTAAATCCCAAACCTTATTTTTCTTCCAAAATATCCTCATATTCATTGCCAACAACTCTATCATGTTTATCCAATGACAAATCATTCAAAAATTCCATGTAAACTTCAATCTCAAATTTTGTTGAAGTGTCACCTCCATGACCCTACTTCAAAACACATTATAGTTGTTGTAAGTTTGGTTTTTGAAGAAAGATAGAAGTCAAAACATGAAGAGAAAAGTAAGTAGTCTTGTTTCCAATGGAAAATTGATTTCAAATTTTGCTATCACCCATTCTAGAACATCCCAAAGTGCTTCCTATCCTTCCACCATGGCCATTTGGGAATATGTATTCCCACACAAAATTTTGAAGAATCAACAGGTTGCTCAATTTTTCCATAAAATGAAAAGGAAAGAAGACATGCGAATCATTTGGAGTTTATTAATGTTTTTCCATATTTACTAGTTGATTTTCATGGAAAACAATTATATCCAAGGTTCTCGAAGCAACATCATACCCAAGTTGATTACTAACATGCTCCTTCATGGATATGGGACTGAAAATATCAGTGCACTATTCATATTATTCCCTATCTATGTTCATGAAATGAGTTGTGGCTTGAGAATGGTTTTCTCCTAAATCTGATTCATTTTTATCTTGCCAACTTATTTCCCTTTCATTCTCAGAATTATGTTCCAATTTCACTTCATTAATTTTGTCACAAGCCTACTGATTTTATGCATTTGAATTCCTTTAAAAAATAACAAACATTTTGAAAAATGCCTCTATTCATGGACAAAGATCAGTTCTATTGGGAAGTTAGGAACCTCAATTATGTTAATGCCTTAATGACCATAAAAATATCAATGCAAAGGTCATACGTTGATGATCCATCAAGGGAACTATCATACCTATATTCTACCCCTGACTGGTTGACAAAATTTAAGGAGTTTTTATTCAAAGAATCTGGACACAATTCTTCTTTTGGAATAGAGGGTGCACCATCATAATTTGAAAGACAATTTGAAGTTTTCAATTATTTGAAAGAGAACCTCTCAATCAAAACAACCATGCCCCATATCCCTTATTTTGACAAGATCTTTGACAATTTCTTGATCTTCAGATATGCTCTGTCTATCCCCATAATTTCTTTTGATCTTTCCAGGAATATTTACTCCATCATGTTAGGAGGTCCTTATTCTCATCTACCAGTCATCATTAGCTTTTTTTCCAACATTTAATGAGTGCTCCTTGACTGATCATATTTATCTTGCTTAACACAATAGTTTTCCACATGACATTTAATCATTAGTCCACATCATATCCAACTATCATAGACTCATAGCTTTGTGGACTTGATGCATCCTACCATGGAGAAACATGACAGAGAGAAGAATCCTGGTAGGTTTTTATTAGATCTGATATAATATAATCATTTCACACAAACACGTAAGTGCATCATTTGATGAAATGCTAAGCCAAACATAACTATTGCATCTCCTAAATCTGAGCAGGGTTTACTTGTTTTGATTGTCAATACATGATGATATTGTTAGCTGTATTGCAACATTTTCATTTCTACATAATCTTAACTCTCTCCCATAGAATATCGATGCATTATCTGATGGAGCAATTTAGTGTTTGAGTATAATATTCATGCATTTCCAGCCTTGGTTTTCATTGGCAACACTGTTAGCTTACACATGAAACTTCAAAAATGTGTTTTGGATCTTGACAGGACACCGCTTTTGTGCCATAATAACTCTTTAATAATGGGTTCTCAACACTTGTTTTATGACACACATATCTAAACATCTTTGAAAGGTTAAAATTGTTCACTATTGGTGCATACTAATACAAAGTTTATACAGTACATGGTTTCTTGACATTAATGCCATCACTTACATTCCTTTTACTGCTCACTTGTCACATTGTGGATGGTCTATCCTTATGGTCATAATTTTTTGGAACTTCCACACACACTTGAATATTCGAGAGAAAATTTCGCTGTTGAGATATTCTTTTCACACAGTATACACTTTCTTGGACAAACTGTTTCAAGTAAAGGTGTTACATTGCTATTTTGGGATAATCTAATGTTAGTATTCTCATGATAACAAACTTGTGGTAACATGTTCTGAATGTTGTTAAGAAAACACTAATTGATTTCTCACTTTGGATATATGTTCTCATGGTTAAAGGCATTAATGAACACTATTGAATGACACAACCATTTCTCACAATGAATAGTGCAACTGTGCTCACTTAATAAATCTGTTGTCTTCACACTTCTTTAATAATAACAACAGTACCTATAGTGTTTCCTTGGCTTACTATTACACATGATTCTTGATATATGATCAACAGATGATGGTAATAAGACTCTTGACTCTTGATGTTAATGATATGATGAATAGATGATGTAATGCTTTAAATTCACTGTTTCATTTTACAATTGGAAGCATGTTTCACATCCTGATAGCATTTCATGGTATATGAAGCATTGAGAAGCAATATTTTATTTTCAATTTCCAAAGCATAGTCTTGAATGAGAACTTGTCTAAGTTAAACACATTTTGATCTTGTTCACAATTGGTAATTTAATCCACTGTTCATACACACTTAAGTTTCCCTTTTTACCTTGAGAGAGGGTAGTGTCAAGTTTCCCAAGTATTCATTAAGCCAATTTAGAGAGCTTCTCTTTCTTACTCAACAACATATCTTAGCTTGACCTTTAGGGATTCCCCCCTTGACTAGGATACCCTTCCAATAGTCTAAAGAGTGGAGCAAGGCCACCAAGGTGACAGTGGGTGGCTTGCCTAAGAGTTGCCTCTAGGCTCTCCCGTCAGGCTTAGTACTTTTCCTTCTAGGAGAGAGTTTAAGAGGCAACAAGGCCCATCCATTGTGCCTCAAAACTATTTCCACACTTGTCTCCTTCCTCCATAGGATTCGAACTTTAAGAGACTCGACCACATAGAAGGAGAGATACCCCTTATTGGATCTTTATTGTAACGCCCTCCTCGTTACGACAACAACTCTGAGAACGGGTGCAAATTTTTATTTTATTTTATTTTTTGTTTAAGGTGTGTGCACGCGTGTAGAAGTAACAAGCACACTTGACTCTACGTTGCCATTCGACAACCAACAAGACGCAACCACAATGTTCAACACAAGAAGACTGAAGGCACACAATGAGTAACTGCAACAATGTACGACCATAGGCATAAGGCGCACAACACAAACATTAAGAAATACTAGGGTGCACAGTAAGAACATAGAGGGAAGAATCCATGGTGTTAGGGTTACTATTTCTGCACAGGAAAGCAAGGCGTTTAGTCTTATGTCTTCTTGAAAGAAGATTAGACAGGTTCCTGGCCGACTGCTCAGGCAGAAACTAGTAACCCGACCTAGAACAGGACGCAAGCAAGACGAACAAAACAGGACGACCCCGACATATCCTAGTGACAACAAGAAATAAATGCCCCTAGACATAAGGCGTACAACTAGCAGCTGTAAGCAGAAAATGACACCAGGTGTTAAGTACAATACCGTCACAGATGGAAGAATCCAACAGTAGAGTTTACTATTTCTGCACAGAAAAGCAAGGCTTTTAGTCTTATGTCTTCTCGAAAGAAGATTAGACAGGCTCCTGGCCGACTGCTCAGGCAGAAACTAGTAATATTTGTCAGGTGTGACGCAAGAGTGGAAACCCTGCCTTTAAAGGGCCTGAGACTCTTGATACGGCACTGGATTCTTTACACAGAAAAATCACACACATAGACATGTCTCCTAAGGCTACCAGGGGGTGACTATATCCCGCCCGACACAAGAAAACCAGGCAAAAGAATGATCTCGTCCAAGTGCAACAACAACTCAAGACACCCACTAACTCTACGGACGCGCATGTCCGAAGGACTGCGACAATGACCCAACAAAGTTAAGACAAGGTAGTTCCCATGACTCAAGGCATGTAATACTGACCCAATACTCCCTTGAACTCCATTAGTAGACGAGATACCCAGCCCAACCGTTTAAGAAAGTAAATTTAAGTAATTGCAGATTCCCCCGTTACAATATTAGTAATTCAAGGTACTTGGTTCTAGGACCTTATTTTTATAACCATCAGTAACCAAAGTTTTAATCGTATTAAGATAAGTCCACAATGCCATTATTTTTCATAAAATACCTAACACTAAAAATTGCACCTTAATTTATAATGACATATATTACCCTTACATAATTCAATGTTATAATACAAGACATTGCTCCTTACATATCTCCATGTCAATAAAATACACTAAGGCGCCCAGGGCCATGACACCATGTTACCATAACCTTGCAATTAGAAAGCCATCAACATGGTATGTTATCTAACCCTATCAGTACGTTTATTTGTTACTAGTTCCTTGCCCTTACATAAATGGAATAATATATTAAAATTGCATTACCCCCATAAAGTGCCACCACTAACTGGCATCAAGGAGTTCCTTCTTAATTGAATACATAAGTAATTCCTTCTTAAATTGAATATATAAACAATTCCTACTTAATTGAATGTATAAGCAATTCTTATTATATTGAATACATAATTAAGCAATTGCATGGTGAAAATATTAATATCTATTGGGTTACACACCTGAATAAAGCAATTGCTAACTAACATGAATAACCAAGAATGACGTGATAACGCAGTTATATAATAGCATTTTGTTTCCATAATAAGCAATTCTTTTTATATTGAAAATGTAATAAAGCAATTGCGTGGTGGAGATAATAATCATAAAAAGAGCTTAACCCATTCCTACCATTCCTAACAGAATGATAGAGGAACAATAATGGTAAAAATTAAATCCATATAGATTAAAATTAATGGGATACATATTGTCATCGAATTGGGGTGAATTTCACGACGAGGTAGATTGAACTAAATAAAGGCTTTCATTTCAGTACAAAATCATTGCCATTAAACAATCGAGGAGAAACCATAAGGATTCAATCAGAAGGGAGCCATTTATAATTGCATTTGATAATTGTGCTTTACCTTGGTCATTTAGTTACAACCGGTGGCATCACAACAACCCACTTTACGGATCCCCGTTGCTACCCATATATCGACCCAACGAGATGACAGTAACAAAAAGGAATGACAGAAATTTTTAAGGACGAAATGACAGAATTTCACAAACGAAGACAGCATAATAAAAACGAAATTCCCACCACCGGATTTCCCACTATAAATCAAAGGAACACCATTGTATAAAAATGACCAACGTAATAACTGCCCACTGCATATAATAAAAACGCCCAATTTGATAATGCCCACTGTATATAATAAAAACGCCCCATATAAATATGGCCCGCTGTATATAAAACGCCTCTGTACACAAACACCCAATAAAGTAATTGCCACGGTATGTAATAAAAACGCCCAATAACACAAAAGAAAACCCAGTTACAATTACAGGATCAAAATTCAATTAAAACCTCCCAGACGGATTGCCCACGGTAGTGAAAGAAAGGAAAAAATGAATTGCCGGAACCATAATGCAACCACGATTTTTCAAAAATGAATGCCAGGGAAAAATTAACAGAAACGATATCCCCTACACCTACATCAACATGCCCATAGAGGTTTTTAAACATCCATGGAGAGGTAAAACGCCCACCGAGAATTATGACGCCCATAGTCAACTAAAAACGAAAATCCAAGTTCAGACAGAAAAAAAAAGCAATTCGGGTTGCCAATTTAAAATTTATAACATAGACAGAGTTTACTACAGGGTTAAATTCAGAGCGCATGTAAGCGATTACGATTTTCCATTTAAAATTTCCTAGCACATGCAGATTTCATTGTTGGGGTTAAAATTTCAGAACGCCAGTGAATATATAAAACACAGATCACTGAGAATAACAACGCCACAGAGAAATAGCAACGCCAACGAAATAATTTCAGAACGCCAACGAATATATAGAACGCAGATCACAGAGAAATAACAACGCTCACTGAGAAATAACAATGCCACATAATTTAAATCTACCCACAGGAAAATAAAAAGCCACAGAAATGGAATTTGCCCACAGAAAACTAAAGAGCCACATAAATTGAAACTGGCTTTAGGCATTCAATCAATCACAGGTTAAACAATTCGTTAAAGCCGCTAAGTTTTCCTTTTAAAACCAAAAGCTAAGTGTTAGCATGAGCGAAATTGCTGCCAAGAAAAGGAGTGAATTCGCCGGCAAGTAAATGGCTAACCCTCTGCCCAAGGATGGGTAAAAATTCTGCTGGACGATGTCATTATATTCACGAGAAAAATAAACATTGCAGTCAACAATAACATTTAAATTGCTGAATATAAAAATGCATTCTACTTCACCAGTTTAAGATCATACAGTTGCCTTATGCCTGCTTTGGAGGATGTCCCGTGCTCCGTGCCACGTCCCACGCTCCGTGCCGCTCCCGCTCGCTGACCGTAGCGACCTCACCGGTACCTCCCAGCCAATCGCTAGGGGTACTCTGCTTCCCCCTTAGCCCCCTGAGCCGCAAAGGGGCCACACAAGATCCAGAGATAAGACTAGCTTCTCAGCTCGCCTCCAAGGCTGAGCTACCAC
>ML788680.1:506313-520085 GCA_009831015.1 Picea engelmannii | reverse complement strand
ATTATGCATTAGGCTTAAGTCTAGGTACCATGTTTCTAAGAAAGTTCTTGCATTGGAGATATTTGAAATGATAAATCTGCTCAATTCCTATGGATCTGAAGTATTATTAGAGCCTAGTGAAATCTTGTTTGAGTCCAATTCTCAAAAATACTTGGAATTTTTTTGATAAGGTGTCTTCTAACTTAGCTTTCAAAATGTGTACTGGTCACATGTGACACACTTTAGAGCTGTCGCTAGTCCTTTCAAGTTCATTCATATTGATGTTGCATTTCGTCGACTTCCAAGTTCATTCACGTTGATGTTACATTTCCTCGAATATTAACTTAGGTCCTAATTCCCTCGACTTCTTACCCAACCATGTTTAAGGCTCTAGTACCCATCCCTAATGCACAAAACCTTCTAATGACATCCACATACCACTCTAATGATAATGATATCTTATATAAGGCATGTTTTGTGGTTTGTGGTCTTGTCCATGGCCCTTGTAGGTCCTCGAAAGATTCATTTAGAGCCTAAGGGATTTATTGTCCTCTTATGCACATTATCAAGGCATTGGGACCTATGCCCATTATCCAAGGAATTATAGGAGAAACCATGTTCCTTTTGGAGGATATGGTAATATTAATATTAAACTGGTAATATTAATATTAAAATTGTAGCCTANATATATATATATATATATATATATATATATATATATATATATATATATATAATAAATTTTACTCGTCGCACTTGTGATGACAATCATATAGCTACGAAAGATTTGTTCTATAAACAACAAAAGTGGTTGTTGCAAGTGCGGCGACAACTTAAACTGCTACGACAAATTTTCTATACAAACAATGAAAGTTGTCATCTCAGTTGCGACGGTTTTTCCATATAAACAATGAAAAGTTATCATCGCAATGGTGACGACAACTTATATTGTTGTGACGCAAGTGCGACGGCAACTTAAATTCTTGTGACGTATTTGCAACATAAACATAAAAAAGTTGTCGTTGCAAGTACGAAGAAAACTGAGATTGTTGTGACACATTTTCTATATAGACAACGAAATCTGTCATCGCAATAGTCGTCTCAATTGCGACGAAATGTTGGTTTCACTTAGGTTGCCTATATTGTCGTATTAGCGACGATATTTATTTTTTGTGACAATTGTGAGAAATTTCTTTGGGTCGACTCTCTTGTGATGGTTCTTCAAGTTCATCGCAATTTCCATGTGACATAAAACGACGTTTCAGAGACTCAAGATTCGTCGCAATATCCATGAGGCAACGTTGCAAGAGCGTCGAAATAGTCGTCGCAAAATGAGCCAAATTTGCTAGTGATGGGTTAAATTGGAGAGGGTGCATTATTTTTCTTCTCAATGCCACTCGTGGGGCGTCATTTATGAATCCTTTGTGTTTGGTATAACAATAAAGTTCTTCATTTGTTGATTGAAGAAAGCTCAATGCTAATAATATTTCCACATAAGACTGGAAAAATACCCTTCGGGGTGGGTCTCGACATCCCTTTCACAATCGATCAGATCTACAAGAGTGAATTAATGGATCGGCAAGACGAAAACTTGCACCACTTGGTTCGACCTTGGAATCCAAAGAAATTTATGAATGAGACATTGCAATTTAATTAGCTTTATCCTATGTCTATGAAGCCTGTGATACTTAGTGATTTTGTGTGAAGTGTTGTCATCTCTCACAGGGATACTAATTCCAATTTTGATAGATTTGATTACCCTACATGAGATATGTGTTGGAAAGGGAGTGGGGGTAAGATCATTCTCATGATTTTATAGTGCTTCACATTAACTAGTGCAATCTATGGTGACCCTTGGAGATAGAGTTCAAACTTTATATCTGTTTGCAAGCAATATGAGAATGGAATCATGGATCAACGAATTTAGAATGACATTTTCATCAATCAGTCTGTAGAGGCAATATGTTTCATTAAATTTTTTGAAGACCAGGTTGTATGGTTTTTCATTTCAAGGATACATACTTATCAACATGTATTTCTTTTGGTAAGACAAAGTTGGTATAGTGATTTAGTAACCAATTCAATTTCTTATGTGGTTATTGGTTACCTACACCAGGCCATCATTTACAATAACCTCAACGTTTTATTGGGACTCTATAATGGATTGACTAGGCAAAGACAATCAATTGTAGAAACCTAATCAAACATTGAGGTTATTGTAAATGATGGTGTGGTAGGTAACCAATAACCCCTAGGGTAAACAAAACAACCTATAACCATGTGATCTCAAAGTTTACACCAATTTTTCATAGCATACACACAGATGGACTATCCTTTGGATTATATTATCAACACGAATTACACACATATGGAATAACCTTTGGATTATATTAGCAAAATGTGTAATTTGTGTGTAATTTCTGTAATTGGATTATATTTGCTAATATAATCCAAAGGATATTCCATTCGTGTGTAATTCTTGTTGCTAATATAATCCAAAGGATATTCCATTCATGTGTAATTCTTGTTGCTAATATAATCCAAAGGATATTCCATCTATGTGTATCCTATGAAAAGTAGTTGTGCACTTTGATATCACAGGGTTATAGGTTGTTCTGTTTACCCTAGGGGTTATTGGTTACCTACACCACACTATCATTTACAATAACCTCAATGTTTGATCGAGACTCTACAATGGATTGAATAGGTAAGGACAATCAATTGTAGAGTCTCGATCAAACATTGAGGTTATTGTAAATGATGGTGATTCAGATTATTTTCGGCATGAAATGAGAGTGGAGATATAATAAAGAAATGCACAGAGAATCACAGATATCCAATAATATAACATAAATGTATCAGAGATGCAACCATAAACATAGAGATACAGTAATACACAATTTCTATTAATGAAATAATTGTACAGAGACTATAAAAATACAGAGTGAAAGACTCACTAGAATGGTGGAAACTTATCTCTGAGAAGAGATGTGACGGCTACTCGCATTCGCAAGAAGATGATTAGAATGAGGCTCTGAAGGATTTTTTACAATAAACAGGAATGCCCAAAACCATATACATCCAAAAAACTAACCCTAGGAGATGAAGCACCAAAAGTCATGTGGGCCCCGTTTGGGTAAGTTAGTACATCAACTTCCTGGGGTCGTAACTTTTGCATACGATCTCTGTTTTAGGCGCATGATAGCCTGTTGGAAAGGTATCATCAAGGAGATTCATTTTTTGGGCTCAATCATGCCTTCGGCTATTATTGAGAATATCGATCTCAAAAAACCTTCATTTAGGCCCTCAAAATGGCTCCGCAAGTTAAAAACTGCTAAAAATAGTAAATTGCCAAAATTGCCTGAAAACCTTTTTGAGCCAGTTGGAAAAGGTGGGTGGCCATCGATATCCACTTGGATCAATCCTCCCTCCTTAGGAATAAATGTTCTCCATTGCGTTGAGTTCCTAGGGGAGAGGGAAAAGCATTTTCTGAATCTGCATCTTGATGAGTTGCTTGCCTTGTTGGAGACGTCGCGCTGCTTAGTTTGTGGAAGTTCATCATGAACCTATTGAGGTTGAGGATGTTCAACAAGTCGAGCTACACAAGATTAAAGTGTGCAGAAGGAATCTTTGTGCTTTGTTGCAACCTTGTCAACCTGTTTCTATTGGATAGAAGGTGCTTGGGGCAAGGCTATAGTGGTTGTAGTGTCATTTTGTTCCCCTTTTGAACAGATTGTGAAGAAGCTAAATTTTGCAGTATGAGATACTACATTGTGGCACTGTTTAGGTGGAACAATAGTCAAAACTACCTTTGGTATTCTATAGATATGACCCCCTAGAGAAGCAATGACACTGCAGGGTCGAGACTCATAAACAACATGGCGTCTCCACATATATGGCTGGCCCAAGAGAACATCACATACATCCAGTGGGGAAACATCACATAATACCTCATCCTTGAAGGGTTGGATGTCGTATGAAAATCAACACTGCTGGCTGACACAAATATCGCATCCTTGGCGAAGCCACCCGATGTTGTATGGTTGCGGGTGTAGTGTTGTCAACAATACCAATTGTTTGACGACCTCTGCCGAGATGAGGTTCTTCTAGCTTCTGCTATCAACAATAAAATTCAGCGGGGTCCCCTTCAACCACATCTTTGAATGAAAAATGTGCTCCCCCTCTTCAGGATCTATTGGTTCTTCTGTTTGAATTACTGCAGTTGCAACAATAACAATGGGGTCTGTGTCAATGATCTGTCCTTTACCAGTATTTTTAGAATCATATTCTGAATCAGGGTTTGACTCCTTGTCTTTGATCTTGGCCACCAATCACTATTTTGACTGACATTCATCGGTTTTGTGCCAGAGGATTTTGTGGAAATTGCACCATTTTCTGGTGTCCTTCTTTGTCTTCCCATGACCCTTCATTTCCTATGGATTGGACTGGTTTTCGGGAGACTGTTTGTTAGGGTCGTCTTTGTTATACTTTGGTTGTTGCGGATTTGTAGATCTGAACTCTCATTTGTTCTAGTTCTTAAATTTTTGCTTGATTTTAACAACATATTGATAAGAAGCACCGAGTGATGAGATGTCCAGAAAATCCATTTTAGTTTGGATGTATCTGTGTAGAGCCCCACGGTATTTCAGAACCAAATTTCGTTCAGAGTCTTTGATGCCCAGCTTGGTGCACAAGGTATGGAAGGTATTGGTGAACTACAAAATTTCTTGGCCCTCTCTTGCTGCAATGTGGTCCATCTCATGTACTGGTCCTCATAGTTGCCAATAGGGTAATACTGTTCCTTTACCGCATCCACAAAAAATCCCCAAGTGGGCTCGGCCCCATATATTCCAGACTCTTCTATGGAAATTTTCTCCCAGTAAGTTTCCCACCATTGTTTGGCATGAAGGAGATATTTAAGGAGTGTGAAGGTGATCTTTTCTCTGTCGAAAAAATTGTGAAAAAATAAATAACCTTCTAGCATATTTAACCATTTGTCTAGGGCATCCGCATCTATTTGACCTTCAAATACGGGAATATCAAAATTAACCTGTACCTTGAAAGGAGAGGTTCTTCCAAAATGGTTGTTTGATGAATATGCCCCTATTGCTATCGGGTGGTGTTGAAGGATGTGGGAAAAATTCTCCATCATTTCTTCCCTCTGTCATGTGAGAGCTTGCTCAAGCAACAAATTGATAGGATCGTCTGCTCCGTTGTTTTTCTTTTCTTCCTCCATGGAGGGTTTCTTGGGCGTGTGAGAGCGATTGTATTCAAGAGAGACAAGATCGGGACCCAACTTTCTATACTCAAACCTCATCAGGGATATGCACTGAAAAACGATCA
Source organism: Picea engelmannii (assembly GCA_009831015.1). Taxonomy (NCBI): domain Eukaryota; kingdom Viridiplantae; phylum Streptophyta; class Pinopsida; order Pinales; family Pinaceae; genus Picea; species Picea engelmannii. The sequence continues at coordinate 514,763 of ML788680.1, read as the reverse complement.
AGAGCAGCCTGCCTCTGATACCACTGATCCAAATTATTTTCGACACGAAATGAGAGCGGAGATATAATAAATAAATGCATAGAGATATCAAAGATATACAATAATATAACAGAAATGTATCAGAGATGCAACCATAAACACATATATACAGTAATACATGATTTTTATTAATGAAATAAATGTACAGAGACTGTAAAAATATAGAGTGAAAGACTCGCTAGAATGGTAGTAGCTTATCTCTGAGAAGAGATGTGACAGTTACTCGCATTCAAAAGAATATGATTACAATGAGACTCTAAAGGCCTTTTTACAATAAACAAGAATGCTAAAAACCCTAGACATCCAAAAACCTAATCCTAGGAGATGAAGCACCAAAGGTCACGTGGGCCCCATTTGAGTAAGTTAGTACATCAACTTCCCGGGGTCATAACTTTTGCATACGATCTCCGTTTTAGGCACATGATAGCCTGTTGGAAAGGTATCGTCGAGGATATTCATTTTGGGGGCTCAATCACCCCTTTGTCTATCACTGAGAAGGTCTATCCCTAAAAACCTTCATTAGGCCCTCAAAATGGCCCCTCATGTTAAAAATTGCTAAAAATAGTAAATTGCCAAAATTGCCACTTGTGGTGCAAGTAGCCAATAACCCTTATGGTAAACAAAACAACCTATAACCCTATGATATCAGAGTGCACAACAATTTTGCATAACATACACACAGAAGGAATATCCTTTGGATTATATTAGCAACACAAATTACACACAGATGGAATATATTTTGGATTATATTAGCAACATGAATTCACAATCTAAACAAAAGGAAAAAAGTGTCGACAAGAGAACAATCAATATAAACATTGTCATAACCCTGAATCTTGTATCCATCTACAAATTCTTACAGCCAAATAACCTAGGAAAATAACCAATGTTGCAACCAATTTTTCGAATTCAAAATCTTGAGAAAGGGACATCCTTTACATATGTTCAACCTGTTTGGGACTACATGCTTGATGAGGTCCTTAGCAGTGTCTCATAACTGATCAATAACCATGGCGAAAATTTCCATTCGCTTACTAAATAAAGGTTCGTCTTTAAGGTTGTTGTATATAACACATCACATAGATTTGTTTTTTACATATCCATTAGGAATTATAATTGGAATTGTCCCTCGGCCTATAACCCTATCTACCTTGTACCATATGTACCTTGTGATATCCTAAAACAATTGTCTTTTCTTATCTTTCATTTAATCATTGCTTGAGGAAAATCACTACACTTTGTGCATCATATGCATCATGATATCTATGCACCTTTCCAAGAAGTAAAGTAATAAATAGTTTATGATCTCTTTATCTATATATTATAACTAGCATTTTCCCTTTTCCCTTTTTCAACAAAATTGCTTAAATGTGTTTTATAGTCTTTGAGTAAGAAAAATCATACTTCTTTTACTACAATTATGCAATTCACTATGTCACTTTTATTCCCCTCTTAAGAAGCTACGTCCTCGAAGCAAGGTCAACAAAATCACCCTTTGATTATGCCTTAACTATGCATAATTCATATTCCAAGTGACCTTTCCTTCCCTACTTGTTTATGTGGGAATGCATTTAACTTTCATTTTTTTCCGTTTCCTAGTTTTAACATTTGAGATCACATTTTTTATTCGCTTAAGATTATATTGGTGAATAATTTCAGTTCAGATCTACAGATCTTGTGCCTCAGATCCAATATTGTTGGCCAACTATTTTATTGGTTCATCTGGAGTGTGAATCATATTCAGATATATGATTCTAATCTCTTAGATCATTTAGATTTTGCATGAGTTTCCTACTTTGCAGTTTTGAATTGTGATCTCCCTCTCCCATTGCCTCTTCTTAGTGCTGATTTGTGGGGATCTATATGTTTTGTGTGAAGATTTCCTATTTTTTATCATGGACATCCTTCTACCGATGGCCTTCTTTGGTGGCTTGGTTTGAGATCTTAAAACATCTCTTGTATACTTAGATCATGACCCTCCATCATTAATCATGGGGGCCTTCCTATACACATCTTTGGGTAGACTCGATCTTGCAACCTCAACAAGGATGAAGTCACATGGAAAATTCAGATTGAGGCAAATGTTTTGCACGAACCATTTTTTTCCAATTACTCCATTGTGAACACCTTTTCCTGCTACATGTCCATTCACTTCTCTTCAGATCATTGTTGGTGTTTAGATTCGTAGTACTTTCTTTCCCGAGGTTGTTACAATCCACCATCATTGTTAGAAGACTTTAGATCTACATGGATAGATTTTAGAGATTATTTTTTGTTGTATTGTTATGCTGGGCCACTGTGGGCTAGGCTTGAGCTACACCATGATTTGATGGGACCTTTTTAGGAAGATCAAAGGTAGCTCAGTGGCTGATTTCAACATTCTTCATAGAGTTTGTCTATTTTGGAGTTTCCTAGAATAATTGTTTGCCAAATCATATTTTGGAGGTTATCGACATTGCTTTTGCCATAACTTTTCAATGAAGTTTTTTTTTTGTCTTACTATTAAGAAGAGAATTACTCTTTGTTTCCAATGGTTGATTGAACGTCACATTTAATGCCTTTTTAAGATTCTTGTTTTTTCTCATGGGTTGAATAAATTAAGAGAATTAATTCCTCACTTGTATATGGGTACCTAACACAACCTTGTTTGTCGAGACCTATATCAAGGATTGTTGTCCATGATGGCCTTTATTTTTAGTACCTCTCTTTTTTACCTTTAATAGTGGATTTTGGGCCACTAGTGCAAATATTCTTAGAGTGTCACATGGTGTTTATCTCCATGACCAACCTTGTTTTTGCAGTACTTGGAGCAAGCTGCTTTGGAGTCTTTTTTTGCATGGTTGTTCTACATCGATGATGTCACGTTCAACTAACACCTCCATACTTTGGCATCATTTGTGACATCCATTGCCATCATATACAACTACCTAGTTTATCATTGTGGGGGATGATGTGCACTGCTTCTTTGAGTGATTCTTTATGCTCCACCATTTTGTTTGACATCGACTATTTTTTAGGAGTGAGCCTCGTATTGAGCATCGGTTCCTATTTTGACTCAACAGTTGTAGAAACTAGTGACCCATGCACTCCGATGAAATGGATTGGCATCCATAAGGAAACTCATTTTATGATGATGATGTCAATTGTACATGAGTACTTGATCATGTTTTTTTTAGTAGCGATTCATTTTAGAGGATCGATATCCTTTCTTGAGAAAGTTTAAATTTATTGTTTATATTTTACATGGATATTTGATAGCGTTGACAACTTGGGGTTACCTGGACCTCTTTAGAATTTTGGCCATACTTCATGTTTGGAACTTTTAGTGTCTGCAGGCCTCATTGCTCATCTGATGGTTGATGGTGGTTACTACCTTTGTACTGGTTCTTCACCAACACCTATTTTTTTGAAACATTTACGTGGTAGTTGTTGGTGTTTGTCATTCTTGTGCCTCTACAACTGAACCTCTTCTAATTCATACTTCAACCAATATCATTGATGATACTTATCTCTTCTCTTCATACTTTTGGTCATGCTTCTTGATTGGAGCTTTTAGCCTCCATAGGTCTCCTACTCTTGTTAGAAATTTTTTTAGATAAGAACTGTATATGAGGTTTTGCAATGTCAAATGTTTCGAGTGGACACTCCACCCATCATCAGGGACACTTGAAGCTATTATGTTTCAAGAGAGTGTTGAGGTTTATATTTAAATAAAAAAATTGAATGTGATCATTGAGATCAAATAATGGTCAAATGAGGTTAACAATTTTTGAAAATATTGAAAAAATGAAAGTTATTGAGATAAATTAATAAAATAATAATCAGAATTGATAATATTGTTAATAAAATCTAACAATAATGGTAATAAAGTGAAATATTTTTTTTTGGAAAGGAAGGGATCAAATGAATAAGTGAGGAGGTTTTGTCAAAATGATGACAAAAATGGGAACCAATAGATTATGAGGACACGACTATATTAAATGCTAACCGTTGAGATAAGAAGAAGGTAAAATTGAGATGTGTAAATCTAATAAAGTTATGATTGAGAATTGTTATGATAGATGAAAATAAAATAAGGAGAAATAAGATTTAAACAAGAATTAATGAAGGTGTTAAATAGAAGGTAATGAGAAAAATAAGAATTAAAATTGAAAACTAATATATCAGGTGGCTTTAGCTAGATGAGGATATTAATGGGAACATAAAGGTTGTGAGGACAAGATTGGATCAATTATTACTTGTGAGATCAGGGATAGATTCAAAATTAAATAGTGAGATAAGAAAAAATGATAATTGTTTAAGATCTAATATTAATAAAGGAAATTAAGTTGAGGGGTCAGTAAAATATTAAATGATGTTGAAAATAAAGAAGAATTGAAGGTTGTTTAAAAAAATAAGGTGATAAAATGTGATTGAGATTTAATAATAATAAGGTTAAATAGTGATGATAATAAAAAAAAGAGTTAAACTCAAAGCGGAAAATAGAAAAAAAAGATCAAAGGAGGGTTCAGGGAAGTAATGATGTTAAATGAAATAAAAAAGATTGTGATGGAAAAAATAGAAGCAAAAGGCTGGAGAGAAAGGAAAGGAAGGAGACAAATAAGCGAAAGAAAATGAAGCCCAATGTTCAAGGAGATGAATGGTGGGCTTACGGGATTGGCTCAGTTTGTAGCCATCTTGCCATTCAATTTATCACTATGAGATATTCAGTTTCATCTTCAATGCCTTTTTTTCAACATTTGGATTTTTCTCTCTTTTGGAGAGGGGACTTTTCCTACTAGTTTTTCTCCTTTTCTTTGGTTATGAGAATTTGTACTTGAGCACCTTCGTATGACTAGTTGTCAGGACCCATCCTTTCTTTGTTTATTCGCTAATTTTTACTTAAGGGGGGTGTTAGTGTTATTTTCCAATGCAACCAACTAGTATTTGTTGTAAGCTAACGTTGATATCTTTATTTTCCCGTCTTTATATATAAAAGGAATTCTATTGTATTCTTCTATATAATTTAAGCTCATTTACAATTTGGGTTAGACTAGTATTTTTACACCAATATTTTTTGTTATTCGATCCTTTTCATTTTCACTAGTCTTGAGTTCAACATTTCAACCTTCTCATTTTCAGGTTCATAAAATTAATAAATCTTTAATAAAATATAACTTTCATTTAAATGAAAAAACCGTTACTAAGTAATAAATAAAATATACCAATAAGTGAAAACGTTCTAGGAATAATATAATAATTTTTTTTTCAAAATCATTTTGTCATTAATTTTTTTTTTTTTTAAATTTAACCAAATATTTAAAATATGTAAATTTCTGCGAATATAAAATCCCATCATGATTTTCCAAATTAATTAATATATATATATATATATATATATATATATATATATATATATATATATATATATATAAATTTAAAAAATACCTTTTAATTTAAAAAATCAATAATTTTTTTTAATTATAAAATTCATATACAAAATAATATGAAACACAGAGTCAAAGGTCTATAATTCCACAGAGTCAAAGGTCTATAATTTCCCGAGTGATAGGACTAATAATGACTTCCACCATAATTATTCTAGACTTTATCATAACATAATCCAATAGTACTTCATTCAAATTAAGCTTTACACATTTATTTTATTCCCTTTTGAAACGGACTAAGCCAAAGAGTTTTACATTTAAAAAAACAAAAAAACATTGATGAATATGTTGAATGAGTTATGTGACATGAAATTGTCTCACATGCAATTATTATTATCTTTATAATTATTTATTTATATGGTCAAACTTTTATAAAAATGGCATATTAAAATATATGGTGTACAACCACATGGTATAATAATATGCAAGCTTGCATATCATAGCTTGTGTGTTTTTCCATAAACCACTCAAAAATCCAAAACAATTCAATGCCAAAGAAATCTAATCATATCATCCCTCGAGTGTTTTTCCAATTTTCCAACACAAACATGTTGATTATATATTTTGAAGTTGTGTTAAGTGGTTAGCTGTTATTTTTCGCATTGTTTAATGTTTATGCTTCTTATCCTTATGGAAGATCTGATAAACCTATGGAGCACAACAAGGCAACACCAGGTATTATTTTTAAACATCGGAATATGACTAGTGGTATTGGTCTTGAATAAGAGTATAAAAGATAGTGTATTTTTACACAGACCAGTGGTATTGGTCTCTCAAATAAAATTGAATAATAATATAAAGATGGTATCTTTTGTTGTGTGGATGAGTTAGGTTTTGAATGATGGGCTTTTTCTTTTAAATATTTATATTATAAATGAATATATTCTATACTTTGTGGTTTGTAAGTTATGTTATATAAAATTTAAATAACAATAATGTTGTTTTTCTATATTCAATTTATTGTGAAATTTGTGATAGATATAATTTTTATGTTTTGAGATATTAAATTTATTGTAATATTGATGATATATTGTCATTTTTATTATAAGATTTATTATTTTCAAATAAAACCATGTTACATATTTTTAAATAAAACTGTTATATATCCTCCTTTTAATTATACATATGACTTTTTTCACTTGATATTTTTATTATTTAGGAGGTTAACATTTCTATCTTTCAAATTGGTGTCTTTGAAGCCATTATATAAAACTGGAACAAGCAATTTACATAATATTGGAATTACCAAACAAAGAGGGTATTAATAGATTTTTAATCATTAATTAATTTTGTAAGTATTTTATGTTTGGTTTTTAGGTTTTGGTTAAGTTTATAGAGATTTTTATGATTAATATTTTTGGGTACTTTCCAATTTCTATATTTTTCTTAATAAGTTTAATGAAATAATATTGTATTTTGACAAGAATTTTGATTCGATTATAATTAAAAAGATGAACTATAATTTTAATTTTAATGTTATTACAATTATTTTCTTTTACATTTTTAAAAAAATATTTTTAAAATTAAGTCTCAATTTTAATACAAATTCAATCACCTCACAACATTAACATCTCACAACATTAACATGTTTATTATTGTCAATTCTTAGAGAATGTATACACATCTCCATTGTAAATGTGATATTACAAAGTGTGTTTATATTTACTCATCGTATTAAATTTTTTTACATGAATTTAGACTTGCAAAGTAGCATCAAAAGGATAATCCAACTATAACTTCACTTAAATATTTGCACCGAAAGTAATGAAGTACATTTTACAACATAGGTGAAACCTATATATGGCATAATGTATATAATTCTAATAAACTAAAATGGGAAAAGAAAATTCTACATTTAATGTAAAATAAATAAAGTATTGAGATAAAAGAAAATAAAAATTAACTAACATAAATCCATCGTAAAGATTTTCATGAGGGTTTTTTTAATATTTATACATGTTTAATAGATTTGGAGTTATGATGGATCTATGCTAGTAAGATATTGACATTCATGCATGGACAATTATGTAATTGTGTTAGGTATCACATATAAATGTACATATTATATATCTTGTCGCTAGCATATATGTAAACTATGTCATATATAGAGTCTAAATAAGAAGAACATGTCATTTTCTCTTGTTCAATTTATTATGAGATTTGTGATAGATATAATTTTTATTTAAATATTTCCATACTTTGAGATATCGAATTCATTGGGAAGGTTAGCAACGTGTTGTCATTTTCATTATGAAACTTACTCAATTCCAAAGGAAGTTGTTACAAACCCCCAATCTAATTCCATCTAATACTTATTGACTTAATAATTTATTATTTATGTAGATACTTAGATGATTCTCATTAAGTTTTAGAAGCACATTCAAGGTAAAAAACATTCTATAGTGCAGAGCTCAAATTCTGATTAGAGTATAGGTTCTCTATGGTGTATACCATTTTTTTTCTGAATCTAAAATGTTAACAGATACAATTCTTGTTGAGAGGAGGAGGGAGATAAGGTGTCCAAGTGAGGATGGTTTGCAATGGTTTCATGTTTCATGGACGATCTTAGCCATGGTGGTGCTTTGAGGACCTCAGGGGGTAGGTATGGGAGGCCCTCTTAGTAGGGATGCCATTGTTGGTTGTGGAGCCTGATTATCTTCCTGATTCAGAGGTCCTTGCTTTTAGCCATGTTTATACCCCATGAAGTATTTACACCCCAGAAGTATGTACACTCTTCCACGTGGGGGAGTGCAGAGGGGGGGTACCCCCTCTGCGGGGTCCGGGGGGTCCATCCCCCTGGCTAGGGGGTCTGGGGGCAAGCGGGCCCCCGAAGCAAAAATTACCTTATAAAAGTATATTGTAATTTCATTGTAAATCTGGACCATTCATTATAAGGTCGCAGATCTAACGGTAGAGATTATGTTAGGGTTTTTGCCCTAGAAGGCAACCCTCTTTTATGAGGGAAATGTATTGCGGCTATGTACG
>ML788680.1:460999-477377 GCA_009831015.1 Picea engelmannii | reverse complement strand
TAAATAACTTGAATGAATACATAAGATCAATCTTTGAATATCACCTTCATACAATTACGAGAGACCCAACTCTCTATTACAAGAACCAACTTGTAGTTCTCAGATCCTACTGAGAAATGAGGAATACAACCCTCATAACAAGTCCCATCTTGTTGATCTCAGATCCAACTGCAATGTGAGGAATCCAATCCTCATACAAGACCCAACTTGTAAACAGGTACCAACTTGATAGAATGAACTTTCATTCAATCCATTATATATAAATATATATACTTCAACAAATTCAACTACCCTTCTTCTCACCATTATTTCTTGTTTATATAGTCTTTCAACTAGTGTGAGTTTGAAGCATTGTGTCTTTTGATATTTGAACCATTGTACCTTTTCATTTAAAATGATAATTTAAACTTTAATTAATATCATTTTTTCCTTTTTATCTTTATTCATATTTTCATGTTCTAACTTTCTTTTGATCATGGATATGTATCAATTCATCTTTCCTCGTGAGTTGATCACAGACATGGATCAACTCATTAGATCGTACTAGTGCTTCTATTGTGTTTTCGGTTCACCAACAGATCATATTCGATTATTTATCGATTCTTTGTATTGTTCTGGTGTAACTCTTTGTTGAATGAAATCTGTATGAGGCGCTCCTTTCAAACCATTTTCATATGAACATAGGTGTAGAACCATGAGCTTATTATTTAAGCTTTTACCTTTATTTTTCTTATTTCATATGACCATATGTGGTGACCAGGCGCTAGACCAAACGATCGCTTGAGCGCTTATCATAATCAATGGTCATGATTCAATCTCCCGATGAGATGGATGGCTGTCGAAACTTCTCCCTTCAGAACTTTGAGATTTCAACTTTTCAAACCTTTCAAAACTTTCGAATCAGATTTCCCGAACAGATCGAACGGTTTACATTTATTCGTGGAAACCGATCAATCGTTAGATTTGATCCTTACACTCATCCTTTCATTGTTCAATCCGATGGCTCAGACTTAATCAAACATTGAGACGGATGGCCAACATTTACTCCGGGACTTCATCTATTTCAACTTACGCTATCCTTCCACTGTAGTATATCGACAGATAAGAATACTCCCAAAGTTTTTCTTTAGATCGGACGAACCATATCTACTTTAGGATTTCATCCTTCGAGACTTCGAAGCTTTTGTCATTTTCTAGTGGTGAAAACTCCTGGAGTGACGTAACTTGATTACGTCACTGGATCATGTGTCATGAGCCAAGTAGCTGCAACATGTCACTCAAATTTGTGATTTGCACGTACCTAAAATATTGATTTCAATTTGACACTTGCCATTCTCTGACTGTGCCACGTGTCCATGCTGACGTGGAATGTTGATGTGGTCTATCAAATTTTCTTGTTGACGTGGTTTGTTGACGTAATCTACCATATGTCTTCGCTGACATGGTCTGTTGACATAGATCTCCCACACGTCGTTGCTGATGTGGTCTGCTGATGTGGTTTGCCACATATCCTCTTGAATCAGATGGTTGAGTCTTACTTCGGATGATACGATGGTCGATAATTTATTTCAGTTCTCCGAGTCTCCGGACTTTGGGAATTTAAAATCTCAAACTTTCTGGAGCGTAACCTCCTCCCATCTTTTAACTGGAAACAAATGTTGTTCATTGATCAAGGTTTTAGATCGACGGATTGATCTATCTTCGATACTTCTTAGCCTTGGATTAAATCCAATGACTCTTATTCTAGCTTATACTGTCCTTCCACTAGAATGATCTGATGGCTGACGTATATTCGAGTGATTGAGATCTCATATCTCAGCCCTTGATTATCTTGTCCTTCCACTTAAATGAATCCGACGACTGACGAAAATTTGCATAAATGAGATCTCAGATATTTTACCTCACTTATCCTGTCTGTCCACTCGAAAATGATCCAATGGCTGACGAAATTTTGGATAATCGAGATCTCAGATCTTTCAGCTTATCCTGTCCTTCTACTTAAGTTTAATCCAATGACTGACGATATTTCGGATAATCGAGATCTTAGATCTTTCATCTTATCATGTCCTTCCACTCGAGAATGATCTGATGGTTATGAAGACTTCTTGAAGAAGATCCATGATTAAGGATGGTTGCGGTGCCACAACTTGCAAGTGATTTAACTTGTCACCAAAACTACACAATTTGAGGTTGTGCGTTGTTGGTGAGTCAACCACAATCGTCGATCTTTGAAGCTGTAATATCTGATAGTCCTAACTAATTGCGATATTGGAAATAGTGCGATGTTTAATACTTATTATGATATCTGCAATCTATCATTGTCGTTGATTTGGAAATTGTGCATTCGACGGTCACGACTTAATCTAACTTAATTAGATCGTTTGTTAGATCAACCACATTCGTGGATCTTTGAAACTATAATACCTGACGATCCTGACCGATTGCAGGATTGTAACTAGCGAGTAGTTTAATTCTTCGTTCTCTCTCTACAAGTCATCCCTGTCATTGATCTAACTTGCAGATCCGACGGTCACAATCCTCCAATGGTCCTTAATCCCATGGTCACTCATATGACCAACGTCCATTCCATGAGATGATAAATACCGTCACTTTTCTTGATCAGACGACTGCTGAGGCTTCTCACCTTTTCCTGTGCATTGGTCGACTTATCAATATTTCCATCGATCAGACGACATTTCTAGAATGTGCTCTTCATTCGATAACTCTCCTGAGCTTTAATAATTGTTTGTGCATTCTTTTATGCACTGATATTCAGTCACTAATTCTCTTGATCTTTGATCATAGGAACATTGTTGATCCTATTTTGATCAACAATAATCACAAATTTCTTTCATCCTTAAGGTGATGTTCTTTTGTTGATCTTTAGTATACTTTTCCTCCTGAGATTAACCTTGTTACTCTACTTATTGTTTGACATTCTCTTTCCATCATTGACCCTTCATTACACATGGAAAGAAATTATTGACCATTTTAACAGACCTCCCATTTCGTTACGACAACAAACCTCACATAACAAGTGCAATTTTTTTAATTTTTTTATTTTCACTGTGTGTGTATGTAGGAAGATAATAATGACATTATACTCAACATCGCAACATGATTCTGAATAAAACGCATACAACTCATGCCATAACAAACATAACGACCTAACATAAAAGCACATAAAGCACCTGGAAGCAATGTACGACAATCAACCGATGAAGAATAAGAATGACTACCCGCCTGTCCTACCCTACAATGGTTAGGACCTCCAGGACACATAAGAAATGCTCAAGCCCAGGTTCCCATAGATTTTGACCATCTAAGGTCTCAGGGCTAGCGACTGTTCTAAGGAACAAGGAGGTGTCTACATCCCACCCGACACAAGCAGACCAAGCCTACTAAGCTAAGGACAATCATCCTAACAACCCAAAATTAATTACACAAGTAACTAGAACCCTTACAGAAAGAAACCCAAGAACATTAAATGTTTACAAACCAAGTACAAACATTAATTAAAAATAACAACAACACCCTCTCCAGGAAGCGCAAGATAAAAGTAACTTCGTCAACAACCCAACCCATCACCCAGTCTAAACTAGTCAACATTACCATCTAATTAATCATGGGTTACCATTCTAAATGGGGCACATCTAATTGCAATTTGTCATTGATGTTCCATCTAATTTATTCTTATTACAATTCAATTTTGAGAAATTCTGAATTATAAAATGTCATCAAGTTACCATCTAATTTAACCATAAGGGCACATCACTTAAGCAAGTCTGACCTTCAATTTGGTTAATCTTTAAAATCTAAATAATAGTATTGCAGTCTAATTAGCAAGTCTAGTTTAATAAATGTTAAAACTAATGGACAAGTTTGGTCAATCAAATTGAAAGGCTGTCTATTCAACGAAGAGACGATCAACAAGATGCTAAAAAAAAAATGGTTGTATGAAGTAAATATATAAAATATCTAATCTATAAAGCTTCCGTGTAAATTACCTAGTTTGTCAATGTAAAGGCTAAAACAATGTTGTCTTAAACATAAATTGCCCTCCCAACATAAATTTATTGTCATTAAATTTACGGCCTATTCAATTAACTATCAACTAAATTTACTGCCATTGCAATAACTGCCATTTAATAATTTGCTGCAATTTAAAACTGTCATTTAAAACTGCCATTTCAACTCCCATTTAATAAATTACTGCCATTTCAAACTGTCATTTAGTAAATTACTGCCGTTCAACTATCATTTAATAATTTGCTGCTATTTCAACTGTCATTAAGTAAAATTCTGTCATTAAAAGATTTACTGCCCTCCCCAGGACGTCATGCATTTCACTGAAGGTGCGTTGCTTGAGAAAGGAGTTACAAGCAGGTGGTTCGAGAAATCACCAACGCTAAATCAGTGACCTTCCGAGGGAGTACCGAGAACGCAGTTCCCAGGGCAACGTGCAGACCAACTGCTGCAGGAATTTCACTGCGGAAACAAGGGGGAAATCGTAGCACCAAGGTTCCATTCATGGTCACAAGGAACAACCAAGATAGAAGGCGCAGATTCTTTTGGCAGTCTTATCCTGAAATTTGTGAAGGAGATGGATGTGATGGACGATGCCGTGTCTACCAAAAACCATCCTTAATCTCATAAAGAGGCATGTTTTCTCAATACAGAAATGCTATCGCAACCTTAAGATATCTGTCAAGGCTACGAGACAAAGCTCATACGGCATAGGTGACATTCAAAGAAGAAAGGTTTAACACATAAATCCCAGCTTATAACAAAAATCATCTGTTGAATCTTGTCTAGATTCACCCTCACTTCCAACATTCGTGGGCAGTCCCAAAAATCATGGGAACAAGGGAAGGTGTAGAGCCTGAACCCTCTTGAAACTGTAGTGGGAAACAAATCTAAGACAACAGAAATCATAAGGAAGAGAGAACTAAAACTATAGGGATATTTATGATTCTCAGGAAAAAAAATTTAGTGAAGGAAGTTGAGAACATCCTTGGGAAAACACAGAGAAGGAATACAACTACATGGAAACCATGTAATAAAAAGGAAAAAAACGTTGAGAAAAACAGGAGGATGCACCGAGCAAGGAGTCTTCGTCGAAACACAACAAACAAGTCAATCATTGAGGGGAAAATGGTAAACTTTTAAGTAAGACGCAGAGTTAGAATTTTCCATCAATACATAAAACGCAGGGTGAATATTTCATCCAAATGTGCATAAAACGCAGAGTTTAAGTTCTCCATCAATACATAAAATGCAAGTTGATATTTTACATCTATCACCTAATTACAATCACTGAAGTAATATTTTTACTTCCATACCTAATGACAATAGCAGAGGTAATATTTTCACATCTGTTACATAATTACAATCGCAGAAGTAATAAAAACAAGTCAATCCAACAAGAAACAAAGCGCAGATTGAAGTTAAATGATTTTTACATCACGGGATACCAATATAATAAGCTGACAACAGTAAGAGAACGCTAGGGCCATGAGGATAACTCATCAAAAGACCGCAAGGATTCTATCAGTTAAGGTGCAGAAAAATAAACCACAAGGAAGCAAGATAATCCATATGCAGAGGTCGTATTGGAAGGTGCAAGTTAAACAATCAGGCAAGGACAACAACGGAGATAGAAGGTTGATAGGTTCATCCTTCGCTTCATCATCCCTACACAGAAAAGTAGGGCGTTGAGATCCATAGGTCTTTTAACACTAATGCGGCGACCGTAGATCAGGCTCCTGGCCGACTGCTCTGGCGAGGACTGGTGAGCAAGGGATGAAGGCTAAACAACCTGAAGGTCACAATCATCACAGCAAGGTGGTCAAGACCTATGGGGAAAGGAAGCCATGGGAGTCAACCTATCATCGAGCTAGGCTAAGAAAAGTTTCAGTCATCAATTTAAAAAAAAACATCAGTTTACTTCTCCATCAAATAAGCAGATCCAAGCATAAGTCCTAATACATTCTACCATACAAAATGAAGAGAGAATACCGTTGCCTGATCGCCTGCTCCAAATGACGTCCCACGCGCTCTGTGCAACTCTCACTCACCAACCGTCGAGACTTCACCGGTACCTCCCAGCCAATGCTAGGGGTACTCTTCCTCCCCCTTAGCCCCCCCAGCTGCAAAGGGGCCACACACTCACTATCCAGAGATTTCAACTAGCTCCCAGCTCGCCTTGCAAGGCCGAGCTACCACTCCTTACCAAGCTGGGTATCCCAACTCCCACAAGTTAAATAAGTCAAGTAGATATTTCTGCAGCGTAACGTTACGCAAACAGAAGATCCCCCAACCTCCATCACCTCTCTTCATTATATAGAGTTTTGTGGTTCCTTACTTTCCAAAAATTCTCTTTTAGTTAAGTTTTTATAATTTAATTCCTAAAAATTCCTCCCCATACTAGTGTCACCCATCCCCCTTCAATCTTCCATAAATTAATTTTTTTAATTAATTAATTATCTTAATTTCCCTCACCCACCTAGAGTTACTCCTAGAATCGCTCCTAGGTGTCCTCAAATTCTCTTATAGGTTTTAATGGCTTTCCCTATTATTAATTTGCTAGTTCAGTTTAAATTAGAAAGCTCTTAAATGGTAGGTACCTTTTTAAGTTTGACTTTCCGCTTTTTCCCTTATGTTCCCCTTTTTCCCTTTTTAATTTTACCTCTTTTCCTAGTTTCCTAAATTTTTAGATTTTCCCTCTTTCCCCTTTTAATTAGAACTCAAAAAGGTAGGTGTGGAAATTAACACTTTTTCCCTTTTCTCATTTAATTAGTATTTTTTTTTTAATTAAATTTTATTCCAATTATTATTTTTTAAAATTTTATTCCAATTTTATTCCAATTAATTACCACTTGCATGATTTAGACCTAGACCTTAATTTTCGTGAAGGGCGACATTTTATAAGGGAATTTTTTTATTTTATTTTTTTAATCTTATAACATTGTTCATCCTAAGGCTGACTAAGTTCATTAATTTATCAAAACAACGTGACGTGCCCTTCATGATGCAATAGGTTCTCCAAGGGTGCCACTTGCCTCATTTGTTTCCTTGCGTGACGTGCCCTTCAGGATGCACTATGTGCTCCAAGGGTGACACTCACCTCTTGATTGACTTGGTAGACATCAAAAACCCCTGGATTCAAAAGTCCATGAGGTGAACTTGTGGGAGACTAAGGGCCTCTAAGGAATAAGGCCCTCGCCTTATTGCACGCCCCTTAGAATCATTGTGAGCGACTATCGCAGTCTGCCCTCATGGCATCGTGGGTCCTCTCAAACTAGGTAATCATTAACCTACAGTTCGAGCCACGATGGGAGTGATAGTAGGCTATGGTAGGGCTGTTGTCCACGCCTCTCCCTCAACATCTCTGGTAGTCATGCGTGACCCCTTTACTCCACATGTGAGTCTGGTCGGCAAGCTATCATCATCCTTCATCGTCAACAAATCATGTCAGAATATATCCATATCATATCATCTAATCAGATGTGCTAATATCATAGTAAAAACAATCAAACCCCAATGGTACATTCCCCGACTCAATTCAGAGTCCAAGGGGTTCCATCGATGCCTCTGCATCCTCGAGGTCCAAAATCCTGCACACTCAGTAAAACCAAGTCAATAGCACCTGTCTATTCCAATGCAGTAAAACAACATGTCATCAACCCATAACGCCTCATAATCAAAATCAAAAGTTTTAATAGCATAATAATCCAGATCACTTGTGAGCAAGTGTCCTCAAAGAATAAGTTCACTCAGTGCGCCAGAGCGGGATGTTACATACACCCCCCTCTTGGTCTAAACTTCATCCAGAAGTTTCACAGTATAAATGCCAAAATAAAGTGTATCACAGTATCATATGTCTATCTATTAAACAAAAATGGAAACTGTTGGTGCATATCATATGCGTCCTCCCAGGTCACCAAGTGCGGACTATAATTGTCCCACTGGACCTTGACCTGCTCCATCGTTCGACATCGTAGCTGTCGAATGAAATGATCCAAGATGTGAATCATCTCAGCTATGAGCGCCCCCTCGTCTGATTCCTACAAGGAACTCATGTCAATAGTAGGCGTAGGATCACTAATATAATGTCTCAAAATAGATACATGAAAAACGTCGTGCATACGCCTCAAAGAATCAGGGAAGGCTAGTCGATAGGCCACGGGCCTCTTTCTCTCCACAACCTTGAAAGGTCCCATGAACCTAGGAGAGAGTCTAGCTCCCTTCCCAAACTTGATCGAACTTTTATGCGGTTTAACCCGCAAGAAGACTCGATTGCCGACCTCGTAACTACGTTCGACACGGTGCGCATCGACATAACTCTTCTGTTGATCTTATGCTTCTTTAATCCTTTGTCTTATTGTTTTCATTTTCTCTTCCATTTCTTGGATCTCTTATGGTCCTACCAGGACCCTATCCTCAAGCCGATCCCAACTCAAAGGCGTCCGACAGGGTCACCTGTAAAGAAACTCGAAAGGTGCCATCTTAATGGTGCTTTGGTAACTGTTGTTGTAAGCAAACTCCACTAGTGGCAAGAATTCTTCCCAACACTTTTTTTGGTCCATCATGTACATGCGCAACATGTCCTCCAAGGTTCGGTTTGTTTGTTCAGTCTTCCAGTCAGTCTCCAAGTGATATGCAGTACTAAAGTTAAGTTGGGTTCCCAAGGCCTCTTGGAAACTCGTCCAAAATCATCTAGTAAACATCGATTCTTGATCAGATATAATCCTCTTAGGCACACCATGCAGCCTCACAATCTCACTGATGAAAACTCTAGCTATGTCAGGTGTTTGATACGTCTTATGCATAGGAATAAAGTGAGCACTCTTCGTCAGAGTGTCTACTACTACAAAAATCGAGACATGTCTCCTTACCATCAGTGGAACTACAATAATAAAATCCATCGAAATAACCTCCCATTTTGATTCTGGAATAGCGTGTGGTTGTATTAATCCTGCTGGGTGTCGATGTTCAGCCTTTACCTGTTGACATTCTAGACATCTGGCCACATAGTTGACTATGTCGGCCTTCATTCCCTTCTAGAAGAATAAGGGTTTAAGGTCTGCCCTCATCTTCGTGACTCCCGGGTGAGCCATGTAAACTGCTCTATGAGCCTCTCTCAGGATCAACATCCTCAACTCGTCGTTCGACGGTACATAGATTCGATTTTTAAACCTCAATAATCCATTGCTATCAAAAAAAAATCCTTCAAATCGTGGTACCATCATTGTGTTTTGTCCGATAAAACCCTCAACCTCTTTGTACCAGTCATCATTGCGCTGTAAAATTAGAATCTTTTCACACATATTCGTCTGAAGAGGCAACACTGAAAAGATGCATGGTCTCTAACTCAATGCATCCGCCACTCGGTTCACTGTTCCTTTTATGTAAGTAATCTCAAAGTCATACTTGCTAAGCAATTCTGACCAACACCGTTGTCACGCGTTCAGATCGCTTTAAATAAATATGTGTTGTAGTCCCCAATGGTCAGTCCTTAGTTCAAATTTTCATCGAACAAGGTAGTGTCTCCAAATTTTCAAGGCATATATGATGGATAATAACTCCAAATTGTGTGTCGCATAGTTCTCCTCATGCCTTCTCAGTTTCCTCGAAATGTAAGCGATCACTCGTCCGTCTTGCATCAAGACTCCACCTAAGCCTTCCTTGGATGCATCATTGCATACCGAGAAGTCTGCGTCCATGTCAGGGACCTTTAGTATCGGTGTTGTTGTCAACAATTCCTTGAGCCTATGAAATGCTTCCATGCATTTCTTGGTCCAAACAAACTTCTTGTTCTTCTTCTACAACTCTGTGATTGGATTTTCTATCTTCGAAAATCCCTCGACGAACCATCGATGGTATCCTGCTAAACCCATGAAGATAAGCACTTCTGGGACATTCGTTGGCGTAGGCCATTCCATAATAGCCTCGACCTTTGTTGGATCCATGACGATGCCTTCGCTAGAGATGACATGCCCTAAGTAGTGAATCTTCGATTGATAAAAAGAGCATTTGGACAACTTCCCATAAAATTTGTGCTCTCACAGACACTGTAGTACCAAGTGCAAGTGCTCATCATGCTCCTCCATCATCTAAGAGTAAATCAAAATATCGTCAATGAATACTTGGACGAACTTGTCCAAGTACTCGCGGAACACCCCATTCATCAAACTCATAAATACCCCTAGGGTGTTTGTCATTCCAAACAGTAAAACAATAAACTCGTAATGTCCAAACCTCGTCTTAAAGGTGGTCTTAGGGATTTCGTCCTCCTTAATTTGTAACTGGTGGTATCCTGATCGCAAGTCGATCTTTGAGAACACCGTTGCACCCTTCATTTGATCGAAAAAATCATCAATTCTTGGCATCGGATATTGATTCTTGATCATGGCCTTGTTCAATTGACGGTAGTCAATGTAGAGCCTCATGACCCATCCTTCTTTCGTATGAAAATAATAGGTGCACCCCATGGTGACACACTAGGACGCATCAGTCTCAGGTCCAACAACTCCTTCAGTTGCATTTTCAACTCTTGTAACTCCGGGGTCGACATCCGATAAGGCGTTCTTTCTATCGGTTCAGTCCCTGGTTTTAGGTTTATGGTAAACTCCAATGCCCTCTCCACTAGCATCCTAGGTAACTTCTCCTGAAATACATCTGCAAACTCTCTCACCACCAGAAGGTGTTCTAACCTTCCATTAATCCCTTCTCATTTAACGCAAGGATCGCATAAAGATTGCACCCCTTGTGCATGCTCTTTCGTAGCTGTAATGAAGAGATGAACCTCAGGGAAACTCCTTGGTTCCGTCCTACAATCACACATCTATGTCCCTCATCATCGACCAAGCTCAACTGTTTCATCTTACAGTTGAGTATCGCCTCATGTGATTCCAACCAATCCATACCAATTACGACATCATAAGATCCTAAGATCGTGACATACAGGTTGTCCCTTGTGACAAACTCTCCCAGGTTAAGGATACAACTTGTAACCTTTCCTCCAACCTTCTGTTTTTCTCCCAAATCCATCTCTACGAAGCTAAAATCATCCTGTTCTACTGCCTTTACCTTAATATTTTTTAGCGTTGCACCAAAAATGAAACTCTCAGTAGCACCGGGATCTATCAAAATACTAAGGGTCTGGTCAGCGACGGTACCTGTCATCTCGAGCACAGTCGATTGATGCTCTGCCTGGTGGTTATTCACCGCTGCATGAATCCGATGGTCCTTTCCCTTATCTCCCACGGTAGTGGGTCTAGCTGATCTAGAAGCTCTAGTCCTCTCCATCGGGAAGTTGCGCTGGTAGTGTGGCTCCCCACACGTCCAACACCCATTCTTCGGCCCAATAGTCCTAGTACCCGAAGTAGAAGATGACGGCCCACTAGCATGGAATCCTAGTCTACTCTGCTGAATAGGCCTAAAATACTGCTGCTGCAGTCAACACTGCTACTGATGTTGTGGTCCCCAATAAGGTTTCCGCTACTGAGGCGTCGATGGCTGAGGTGTACTGAAAGTGGATCCCCTTTGGAAGCCATGACATCCTAGCGTATGTTTGGCTGGTGTCTGATGCTGCTGTGCTCCAGATGACACCTGCCCTACTAGTCTCACTACAGTCCTGGTCTAACCCCCACTGATAAGCTCCTCCTCTGCTATGAGGGCCTTCTAGATGGAATCATGCAAGGTTTGAGGCATCAAAATCCTGACCTTTGCATGTATACTGCCGTTAAGGTCGAACATGAACCTATTGAACTTAAGTTTCTCAGTGTTAAGGTGTGAAGCATACCGGAGTAGCTCCATAAAATGGGCCTTGTACTCGGGCATCATACGACCGCCCTGTCGTAAGGCATTGAACTCATTGAGCTGACGCTCAATGAATTCCTCTGAAAGGTATCTCTCTCGGAACCATTCCTCCATCAGTTCCCATGAAACGTCTTCAATGACCATGTTCATCTACTGTAGGAGTGTCTTACACCATAGAAGAGTGCTTCCTTTTAGTCGGAAGATCGCCATGCAGATCTTCATGTTGGAGGTATAATCACAAAGTGCAAAGCACATTGCCATGTTCTCCAACCATGCCTCGGTAGCTGCACCATTCGGGACACCAAAGAAATCAGAAAATTTGACCTTCTTGAGTTCACAGTGAATGCTACCAATACTGACCAGAGTGCGTGGTGGAACCTTAGCAGGTGATGGCGCCTTGGCCTCATCTCTGTCCAAACGACTGATCAGTGCCTCGGATATGCGCTGAAAAGATCTCATCATTCCGCCTACATCACCAACTTCTATCTACTCCTGTTTGAGAACCTTCTCATCTCCATGGGGGTTAGACCCCTTAGGTGTGGATGCTATTGGAGGCGTCACGCCTCCTCCCCTAGCACCCCGTCGTCTACCTCCGCAGCCCCCTCTAACCATGATTACCTGCACGAATACAAGTCAAGTCAATTAGTAACCTTATAATCAAGTCATATCAATGAAAGCCGTAGCAATCCCAAGTCGTGGGTTGAACCCACTTTGATACCATATGTAACAGACCTCCCATTTCGTTACGACAACAAGCCTCACATAACAAGTGCAATTTTTTTTTTTTCACTGTGTGTGTATGTAGGAAGGTAATAATGACATTATACTCAACATCACAACACGACGACGAACACAATGCATGCAACTCACGCCATAACAAACATAACGACCTAACATAAAAACACATCAAGCACCTGGAAGCAATGTACGACATTCAACCAATGAAGAATAAGAATGACTACCCGCCCGTCCTACCCTGCAACGGTTAGGACCTCCAGGACACATAAGCAATTCTCAAGCCTAGGTTCCCATCGATTTTGACCATTTAAGGTCTCAGGGCTGGTGATTTTTCTAAGGAACAAGGAGGTGTCTACATCCTGCCCGACACAAGTAGACCAACCCTACTAAGCTAAGGACAATCATCCTAACAACCCAAAATTAATTACACAAGTAATTAGAACCCTTACAGTGAGCAACCCAAGAACATTAAATGTTTACAAACCAATTACAAACATTAATTAAAAATAACAACAACACCCTCGCCGGGAAGCACAAGTTAAAAGCGACTTCGTCAACAACCCAACCCATCACCCAGTCTAAACTAGTCAAGATTACCATCTAATTAATCACGGGTTACCATTCTAAACAGGGCACATCTAATTTCAATTTGTCATTGATGTTCCATCTAATTTATTCTTATTACAATTCAATTTTGAGAAATTCTGAATTATAAAATGTCATCAAGATACCATCTAATTTAACCATAAGGGCACATCACTTAAGCAAGTTTGGCCTTCAATTTGGTTAATCTTTAAAATATAAATAACAGTATTGCAGTCTGATTAGCAAGTCTAGTTTAATAAATGTTAAAACTAATGGACAAGATTGGTCAATCAAATTAAAAGGATGTCTATTCAACGAAGAGACGGTCAATAAGATGCTAAAAAAAATGGTTGTATGAAGTAAATATATAAAATATCCAATCTATAAAGCTTCCGTGTAAATTACCTGGTCTGTCAATGTAAAGGCTAAAACAATGTTGTCTTAAATATAAATTTCCCTCCCAACATAAATTTATTGCCATTAAATTTACCGCCTATTCAATTAACTATCAAATAAATTTACTGCCATTGCAATAACTGCCATTTAATAATTTGTTGCAATTTAAAATTGTCATTTCAAACTGCCATTTCAACTCCCATTTAATAAATTACTACCATTTCAAACTATCATTTAGTAAATTACTGCCGTTCAACTATCATTTAATAATTTGCTGCTATTTCAACTGTCATTTAGTAAAATTTTGTCATTAAAAGATTTACTGCCCTCCCCAGGACGCCACGCATTTTATTGAAGGTGCGTTTCTTGAGAAAGGAGTTACAAGCAGGTGGTTTGAGAAATCACCAATGCTAAATCAATGACCTTCTAAGGGAGTACTGAGAAAACAGTTCCCAAGGCGACGTGCAAACCAACTACTGTAGGAATTTCGCTGCAGAAACAAGGGGGAAATCACAGCACCAGGCTTCCATTCGTTGTCACAAGGAACAACCAAGATAGAAGGTGCAGATTCTTTTGGCAGTCTTATCCCAAAATTCGTGAAGGAGACGGATGTGATGGACGGTGCCATGTCTACCAAAACCTGTCCTTAATTTCATAAAGAGGCATGTTCACTCAATACAGAAATGCTATAGCAACCTTAAGATATCTGTTAAGGCCACGAGACAAAGCTCATACGCCATAGGTGCCATTCAAAGCATAAAGGTTTAACACAAAAATCCCAGCTTATAACGAAAATCATCTATTGAATCTTGTCTAGATTCTCCCTCACTTCCAACATTCGTGGGCAGTCCCAAAAATCATGGGAACAAGGGAAGGCGTAGAGCATAAACCCTCCTGAAACTACAGTGGGAAATGAAACTAAGACAAGAGAAATCATAAGGCAGAGAGCACTAAAATCACAGGGATATTTATGATTCTCAGGAAAAAAAATTTAGATGAAGGAAGTTGAGAACATCCTTGGGAAAACAAAGAGAAGGAATACAACCGCATGGAAACCATGTAACAAAAAGGACAAAAACACTGAGAAAAATAGGAGGATGCACCGAGAAAGGAGTCTTCGTCGAAACGTAGAAAACAAGTCAATCATTGAGGGGACAAGGGTAAACTTTTAAGTAAGATGCAGAGTTAGAATTTTCCATCAATACATAAAACGCAGGGGGAATATTTTATCCAAATGCACATAAAAATGCAGAGTTTAAGTTCTCCATCAATACATAAAATGCAGGTTGATATTTTACATCTATCACCTAATTACAATCACTGAAGTAATATTTTTACTTCCATACCTAACGACAATAGCAGAGGTAATATTTTCACATATGTTACATATTGACAATCACAGAAGTAATAAAAACAAGTCAATCCAGCAAGAAACAAAGCACAGATTGAAGTTAAATGCTTTTTAGATCACGAGATACCAATATAAAAAGTTGACAACAGTAAGAGAACGCCAAGGCCATGAGGATAACTCATCAAAGGGACCGCAGGTATTCTATCAGTTAAGGCGCAGAAAAATAAACAACAAGGAAGCAAGATAATCCATAAGCAGAGGTCATACTGGAAGGCGCAAGTCAAACAATCAGGCAAGGACAACAACAGAGACAAACGACTGATAGGTTCATCCTTCGCTTCATCATCCTTGCACAAAAAAGCAGGGCATTGAGATCCATAGGTATTTTAACGCTAAGGCGACCATTGTAGATCAGGCTCCTAGTTGACTGCTCAAGCAAGGACTGGTGAGCTAAGGACAAAGGCTAAATAACCTCAAGGTCACAATCATCACAACAAGGTAGTCAAGACATGTGGGGAAAGGAAGCCATGGGAGTCAACCTATCATCGAGCTAGGCTAAGAAAAGTTTTAGTCATCAATTTAAAAAAAAACATCAGTTTACTTCTCCATTAAATAAGCATATCCAAGCATAAGTCCTAATACATTCTACCATACAAAATGAAGAGAGTGTACCATTGCCTGATCGCCCACTCTGAGTGACCTCCCGCGTGCTCTGTGAAATTCCCACTCGTTGACCGTCAAGACTTCACCGGTACCTCCCAGTCAATTCTAGGGGTACTCTTCTTCCCCCTTAGCCCCCCGAGCCACAAAGGGGCCACACACTCACTATCCAGAGATTTCCACTAGCTCCCAGCTCGCCTTGCAAGGTCGAGCTACCACTCCTTAACGAGCTGGGTATCACAACTCCCACAAGTTAAATTAGTCAAGTAGATATTTATGCGATGTAACATTACACAAACAG
Organism: Picea engelmannii; assembly: GCA_009831015.1. NCBI lineage: Eukaryota > Viridiplantae > Streptophyta > Pinopsida > Pinales > Pinaceae > Picea > Picea engelmannii. The sequence continues at coordinate 461,523 of ML788680.1, read as the reverse complement.
AAGATCCCCCGATCTCCATCACCTCCCTTCATTATATAGAGTTTTGTGGTTCCTTACTCTCGAAAAATTCTCTTGTAGTTAATTTTTTATAATTAAATTCCTAAAAATTCCTCCCCATACAAGTGTCACCCATCCCCCTTCAATCCTCCATAAATTAATTTCTTTAATTAATTAAATATCTTAATTTCCCTCACCCACCTAGAGTTACTCCTAGAATCACTCCTAGGTGTCCCCAAATTCTCTTAGAGGTTTTAATGGCTTTCCCTATTATTAATTTGCTAGTTCAGTTTAAATTAGAAAGCTCTTAAATGGTAGATACCTTTCTAAGTTTGAATTTCCGCTTTTTCCCTTATGTGGAAATTAACCCTTTTTCCCCTTTCTAATTTAATTAGTATTTTTTTTTTTAATTAAATTTTATTCCAATTAAATTTTTTTTTAAATTATATTTCAATTTTATTCCAATTAATTACCACTATCATGATTTAGACCTAGACCTTAATTTTCGTGAAGGGCGACATTTTATT
>ML788680.1:448041-460897 GCA_009831015.1 Picea engelmannii | reverse complement strand
TTTTTTAAATCTTATCACATTGTTCATCCTAAGGCCGACTAGGTTCATTCATTTATCAAAACAACGTGATGTTCCCTTCAGGATGCACTAGGTGCTCCAAGGATGCCACTCGCCTCATCTGTTTCCTTGCATGACGTGCCCTTCAGGACACACTACGTGCTCCAAGGGTGCCACTTGTCTCTTGACTGACTTGATAGACATAAAAAACCCCTGGAGTCAAAACTCCACTAGGTGAACTTGTGGGAGACTAAGGTCCTCTAAGGAATAAGGCCCCCTCCTTATTGCATGCCCCTTAGAATCATCGTGAGCGACTGTCGCAGTCTGCCCTCACGACATTGTGGGTCTTTTAGAACTAGGTAATCGTTAACCTACAGTTCGAGCCACGGTGGGAGTGCTAGTAGGCTGTGGTAGGGTTGCTGTCCACACCTCTCCCTCAACATCTCTAGTAGTCATGCGTGACCCCTTTACTCCACATGTGAGTCTGGTCGACAAGATATCGTCAGCCTGGATCGTCAATAAATCATGTCAGAATATATCCATATCATATCATCTAATCAGATGTGCTAATATCATAGTAAAAACAATCAAACCCCAATGGTACATTCCCCGACTCGATCTGGAGTCCAAGGGGTTCCATCGATGCCTTTGCATCCTCGAGGTCCAAAATTCTGCACACTCAGTAAAAACGAGTCAATAGCACCTGTCTATGTCAATGTAGTAAAACAACATGGCATCAACCCATAACGCCTCATAATCAAAATCAAAATTTTTAATAGCATAATAATCTGGATCACTTGCGAGCAAGTGTCCTCAAAGAATAAGTTCACTCAGTGCATGAGAGCGGGATGCTACTACCATCTTGACACTAATTCCAACTGTATAACTGATCATGATTGATTCATGTTTCCATCATAACAACTTATCATGACTGTTGACATCAATGACAACACATGAATGACAATATTTCCAATAGAGAGGAAGACCAAAAGACCAAAATCTAGTCAGGGGAAAAGGAATTAGGCTTGGCTTGAAATGAGCAAAGTAGAGGAACACAACCCAAATAAGGGCCATTGAACTTGTTAGAGAAAAGAGGTTCTGAAATACTGGGTATAAATTTTTTTTTACCTAAATCCCAATCGAGGACCACTTGAACAGGTTGAACCCTGAGCTAATTAAAAGCAAATATATCCCCAAATTCAAAAACAAAAGGCATGAAATTGATCAATAAATGAAAATTTGGGTGGTGACAACCTACCAAGGTGATAGAATATAACCTGAGCTTTCCCGTTGGAAGAAGAAAACATCCATCAAAATGAAGTTGGATGGATCGAGGAGCCTCAAAAAACTGCTTGAGATAAATTACCTTGTCCATCGCATCGAGACTTGGAATATCGAACCCATATGCGTTGGAGTGAATGCCTGGTTCAATTCACTATCCTTTGAAATGTGTGAGGCTTAAATCATAAACACTCGTATGTTTTTGGACTACCATTGTCATTAAAACCCAAATCATAATAATTAATGGATGGGGGGGGGGGTTTAATACTCCCATTAACTTTTATTTCCCCTTTCCTTAGGTTAGTTCCCTCCTTGGATTTTTTATTTGCAACCGAATTTATCTCTCATTTTATGTGATAAAGGGAATCCTTTTCAAAGTTTCTTAGGAGATCAAGGATATGAGAGATGAAGCTAGTGTAAATGTTACCTCCAACAATGTTATTATTGACAATAACCTTGATTATGATTAGAGAATCTCCACATATACTAGTTATCCATCGAATCATGGTCGAAAGAGACAACCAGTTGCCTTTGAAGAGGTAAAAACCCTCCACCTCGTTATTGGTAATTGTACCTAAACCCCATGAATAATTGATTTCACGGTATGTCCTCTAGGATGTTTGATTATCCCCCGCACTCGCTGCCCCTGGACTCTCAACCATATAATTAACACTATGCATAACCTTATTTTTATAAACATGGTATGCATCTCTCAATTATAATATAAGAAAATTTTCCAATATCACATAAAAGCATTTCACATTTCTAAAATATAAATTGCAAATTTATATATTTTATTATCTTATTATTTTTAATAATTTATTTTTGATATTATTCTTAAATTGATTTTTAAAAATGTCTTTTATTATCTTGTTATTTTCAATAATTTATTTTTAAATTTACTTTAAAAATTGCAATATACACATCGGATTTCCAAATTGATACACTACATATTTAAATTTTATTTACTACGAATGGAAATTTAATGTTTACCATTACATATGACAATGTTGATAAAGACAATTTCTTCTTCATATGTAATTTAGAAAAAGGTAAAATAATTGATGTCATTTCCATGTTAGAGACATTATAAATCTTTTGTACATTATTATATATGCATTGAATGTGGTTATTTCTTTTTTTTTAAATAAAAAAGATTTATTGCCTCAAAAATTTGTTGTAATCATATATAACAGAACCGTGTCTAGAGATCTACCACTTGTTCCACCAGACAAGTGGGAACCAAAACAGGTGGTGACTTGTTGTTTTGTCTGGATCATGGAAAAAAATTGCCACCTATTCCATCAAACAAATGGAAACCAGAGTAGGTGGCAGTGGATTGTAATGTCTAGACTGTCTGAGAATGAGGAGATAATTCTGAATAGGAAAATGTAAAATTCTACTGTATTTTTAAAAAAGTAATGCATAGAGATAAAAGGAAAGGACCAATAATCATATGAATGAGTGAAACCTGTGTCGGCATGAGTTCCACCATGAGGAGTGAAAACGTACGGTTGCGCACAGGTCGGGCACCATTGTTGGTTATGTGAACTCGAGAGTGCATCATACAGAATGTCGAATCGACTGTTGAGTAGGGTATGCCTATGTAGTTGTTCCTACATATTGCTGCACACATTGAAGATGGGTTCCAAATGCTCTGGCACGAGGAGACAAGTGGAGTGTGAGTCTTGGTCTGGAGTTGAGGAGGGTGGTGGAGTCTCCATTGGGAAATCAACCGACGAGATCTCTTCCTAAATTGTGCAAGTCGCCTAGTCTGAGGTACAAGATGCAACAGAGACGGAATGGTTGGTGCTAGGCGGGTCATGGGGGTCTAGAACAATATACAAAAGGGAGTCTGGTGGAACAATAATTGGCTCTGCTGTAATCTCTTCTTCTACAATGGCCATTGGAGGCTCGTCATGCCCCCCATCCTATCAAATTAGATAGGTCGAAGATGCCTGGGCAAGTCTACGAATTCTACGTTGCCTGGTAGCATAGCTATACCATGAGGGTCGTCTCTTGGTCTTATCGCACTCCCGTGGCATGGAAATGAAGATAAACCAGACTCTAAGTGGCCTGATAATTTGCGGAGCAAGGAGAACAACATGAGCAAAGCCAAAATACAATATCTGAGTTGACTAGCAAGAGCCATAACATATCCAGATGAAGTGGAGGGACTCCAAAGGGGATAAAATGACCTTGTGCATGCCTCTCATACCCATCGTCATCCACCAGCCTTGGTGCACTAAAGGAGTCATTAAACCCACGTGAGGGAGCTGTCGAGCTTGCTCTAATGTGATTTGAATGCTTCCCTCCCTATGAGAAATGGATGTGAGAGCGACGGAAGGTGAAACTAAGTCATGGGTTTGCATGCTGGTGACATGGCATCCCATTTGGGGAATTGAATGTGGTTATTTCATCTGTTAATACTAATCCCCAAAAAATCAAGGATTGAGTTTGATCTTATCATTTTTTGGTAGATACCCAATGGTTTATGAGGGGTGTTTTGGTTTATAAGATTGGGGATAATGAGAATGTTATGACAAAATAATGGACAACTCCCACCCTATCCTAAGCCCTTTCAATGAAAATAAATGAGGACAATGGAAAATGAAAATAGATAGAATACAATGGAAAATGGCATTTAGTGATCATTTGGTTACCATTAAAGGATCCATGTAGCAAAAATATTCCATGAACCTATCCATAAGGAGAGGATTCTTAATGAAGGATTACAAAAGAGCCATGTTGTGATCAATTGATAATGAAAGATTCCATTCCCAATTGATGACTACAAGTATATAAATTACGACTTTAATAAGTAAGGGTAAAAAAGGGATTGGAATTAGGAAGTAGAGAAAGGATAAAGCTTAAAGTTTGGTAATAATGGACAAAAATTTTACCCTAGCCTAAGCCCTAAAATCAGGAAGTAGAGGAAGCTTAAAGTTTGGTAACAATGGACAACATTTTTACCCTAGCCTAAGCCCTCTCAATAAAAATAGACGAGGACAATGAGAAATGAAAATCGGAAATGAAAATATATGAAGACAAGGCAAGTGGAATTTAGTGATAATTTGTTCACCATTAAAGGATCCATGTTACAAAATCTTGAAGGAACCTATCCATAAGGAGATGATTCTTAGTGAAGAATTCCAAAACAACCTTGTTGTGATCAATTCATAATGAAAGATTCCATCTCCAATTGATAATTAGCATACTTTAAGAATTAGGGATAAAAAAGGAACATACTCATATTCAAGATAGTCCTAGTTTTGAGTATGTTTTATAATTTTTGATAGATTTGGCATGAGAAAGAAAACTATGCAATTTTTGTTAAAAGGATATGGCACTCGATATTCTATCAAAGACATACTTTAGTATATTTTTGGATGAATATTATTCAATATATCACGATATTTATGTTAATGGTCATTCATATGGGTAGTGGACCTCTCACTAACATAATTGTTAATTGGCTGCAGGGTGATTATGTTTGCTTGCTCGACCTTCCCCTTTCATTTTTGTGTGGTATGAGTGTATAAATATATGAATAATAAAAAAATTGAAATGCACCTAACTTTTGACATCTTAACAATGTTTCTATGATTATAAAATCTCACATATATGAAACATTTTATATTCTAATAGAAAATTCATTTAATTATTAGAGAAAATATATACTTATAATGTATTTGTATTGAATTGTGGATTTTTTTTAAGGGATGGGCATTTTTATTTGGGTGAAATCATGAAGATGGGTTACACTTTTTCTTGTTTTATGAGAAAAAAAATTGTATTTTCACAAGTTCTTCAACTTCCGGCATAGAAAATTATTATTTTTATTTAGAATTTCACTTTACAGTAAAAACAAAACTTGTGAATAACTTTGTTAGCTTTCCAATGACTATTTTTCAATTTTGTTTTATCATGATTTGATATGTTAATTTGACAATTGTTTAACAGTATGTTCCTTAAACATAAAAGGAATGAGAATGAGTTACTTTTCCCTACAACAATGTATCTATTATTAAACTTATGTTTTTAAGAAAAGAAATATATTGCAACAATCTACAGAGATTCTATTTTATTATGACTATAATTTTGAATCTAAAAGATGAATATTATAATTTATAGAATTTTTTGAAATTGACCAAGCTGAAAACTTTGCAGATTTTAAACACATGTTTTTCCACACCTTGTATCTATCTTTAATTTTTACTTAAAACTAAAATCTAAATATACGCTTTTGAAAAGAACAGTTTAAGGATTATGAATATATTTGTTTCCAAATTTTTCACTGTATATTTTTAGAGATACCGATATTTCATTTCACCAAATCATAATGTCTAGTGAAAATATTATGTAGTGGTTTTTTTTTTTTAATTAAATAAAATTATATAAAAATAAAGAAAATGAAAACAAATTATAGGAGTTGAAAGTAGATTCAATTTTGGAAATGCTGGTGTCATTTTTGAAACCAAATTCTCAGTATTTGTAGGAGTCTGCAACCTTCGAAGTTCAGGTAAGCTTGGGGAAATTCTCTGGTTTTTGTTTTTCAGTTTCAATTTCATGTTTTTGGCCGAAATTCTCTTTCGGCCGAAAAACTATTATTTTCAGTCAAAAGACTAAAATATAATGGAAACTGTCAAAGTTGAACGGTTTCCAAGGTTTTCGGACGAAAAAAACTTTTTTCGGACGAAAGGCTATTGAGCGAATTCCATCGGTTGGAAAAATGAAAAGACACATCGTATCGTTTCATTTCACACAAAATTGTATAAATAGGTTTTTGACTGAACACATTTAACACAATTCATCAGATGGATAGGCAAATATGAGCTCGGGGATAGGGATTTCAAACAATTTCTATTACTGATTGCAACTGTATTCTTTTCTTTCTTTATTTCTTCCCTTTGTTCCATAGGCTTAATCAGATGATCGATATAGATACATGATGGTTTTCTAGAGCACTTAAACAAAGTTTCAAATGATCTTTTTGGTTTTTGTTGAATAAGGTAATTGATGTTTGTTCAAGTTTTTATTGGAATAACAATTTATATGTTGAAAGATAAATGTTGAGCATTTTTTCAAGGTGAAGTCTTTGTTGAACATATCTTTTACAGATAACTATAAAATTCATGGGAAACAAAAGTTTGTGCAAGAGAAAATTTGATCGCACTTGAGATGATACTCGCCAAATCGAACAAAGGAAAGAGCTTTATTGGAGAAAGAAACAAGAACGTGCAAATATTGAAGAAAGAAATGATGATAATGTCAATAGATATTTTCACCAAGAAGAAGTTCAACCAGGTATGCATGCACATATGATGATCGAGCACATGACACACATTGGGACTGTATTCAGAAAGTACAGAATTCAAAGTATAGAATTCAAATTTAAAATATTGTAAATAATATAATTGATAGTAATTACAATTTGATGTTTTTCAAAAAACATATATAGATTTGTCTCATAATGTCGAAGAAAATGTTGAAACCGAAATTGAAGCAGAAGGCGTTGAAACCTAAATTGAAGCAGAAGATGTTGAAACAGAAATTGACGCATAAGACGAATCACCTATAGGTATGTACATAAATTTAGATAATACAAGATGAACACTCAAGTATATATAATTTAGTGAATTTTTGTTCAGGTTATGTTTTTTAATATAATTTTAAAATTGAAATATGCAGGAGAATCTATTAACATTGATGATGAAATATTAGAAAATGTTGATACTGATAAATTTGGGAAGAAAAAATCTAAGCATTATATAAGATATCGAAATAAGAATATGTATAATATTTTTTTCAAAGATGAATCAGTAACAGTACAAACTCAACTTTTACTTTGTCTAATGAAGTCAAGAAAGTTAAAAGAAGCTACATCATTATTGGGTATTCAAAAGTCGACAAAGGATACAAAGGTGAAACATAATGTCTTTAACAATATAACTAGTGTATTAAAANTAACAGTACAAACTCAACTTTTACTTTGTCTAATGAAGTCAAGAAAGTTAAAAGAAGCTACATCATTATTGGGTATTCAAAAGTCGACAAAGGATACAAAGGTGAAACATAATGTCTTTAACAATATAACTAGTGTATTAAAAACTTTTGGAAAATCTCGAAAAGAAGATGTTCGTGCTGTATGTAGAGCGATACAAACAACAGTTGTTTCATCTAGCAATATAAAAGATCGTTTGACATGACACATGGTAAAAATGATGGGAACGTCAAGAAAAACATTGTACAAACATAGAAAATTTCGATTGCAAATAGATGTAGATGATGAATTGGCTTGTTGGACAGTGATATCTAGACAACCCTACAAAGATAGACTTGCCGAAAATGTTAAAGAATTGGCTCATAATTGTTGGTTGAAATAATCTCGTGTTTCACCACATACAAGGGATGTGTTGCGATGTAGAATAGCATGAAAACTATATGAAGAACATCCAAAACACATATTGTCAATGACACAAATAGAGTTGTTCAATAAGTTCAAAGAAGAGCACAAAGAAGTTAAAATTTCCATAAATACATTTGTGCAACAAAAACCATGGTTTGTTAGACCCATCACTGTTCGTGACACTTGTTGTTGTCGTTATCATGTAGAATTTGACTTGTATTATGACATTTTTTTGGATTTTGGTAAAAATGTATGGCCAGGTTCACCTCCTCCTTCCACATTTCGTGTTTTTATACTTGAAATTCTATGTGAAAGAAAAGATGATGATTTATTTTACAAAAAACAATGTGTTGGTGGAAAGAAATGTGATCATTGTGGAAATCTAAGTTTGTTTCATTCAAAGTATCATATTGATATGAATGATCAATCATTTTCTAATATAAGAGTCAATTGGAAGAGATATGAATATATGAGCAGCACAACTCCACATTCTTCAAATGTTATTTCCAAAAGGATTGATTTGAAGGTAGATAAAATCTATGTGATAGATTTTTGAAGAAGTTTGAGGAAGAAATCTATAAATGCACCAAGATTTCACATAGAGTTGGATGGAAAGATTTACAATTCAAACAATCTTGTAAAGTGTTTCCACCAGGGACAATTTTGTCTGTAGTTGATTTTGCATAGAATTACACATTCGCTGCACAAAAATACATACATAGTGAAGATTATCATTTTGATCAAGTCACGATATTTGTCCATGTTCTATATAGACATGCTCAATGTAGTCTTGATAACATAGAAAACACCAACTACAATCGACATGTTATTAAAGAATATCACTTTTATATAAGTGATAATCGAGCACATGACACACATTATGTACAACATTGTTTTGATAAATTTTATGATTCATTGAAAGAATGCGAAATCAAATTCGATCGACATTGGATATGGTTAGATGGGTGTGCAGGTCAATTCAAATATTCACGATCATTCTATTGGTTATGTCATCTTCATAAAAAATTAAACATTACACATTGTTGGAATTTTTTTGAGACTTGTCATGGAAAAGGAGAGCACGACAGTGTAGGGGCATGTATAAAACAAACACTTTGAAGGTATCAGCTAAACCCTCATGCTGATCGATTTGAATCTGCTGAACAAGTTGTTGAATGGTGCAAAATGGATTTAATCCATGAATATAATCCGTCAAGGGATGTGCGCAGGTGTGTCTATATATAAATGTTACATGTATGTACACAGTATATATAAATTTGAACGTGTTCAAATTTATATTCAATCTTCAATCATTTTTTTGAGAGATTTCAAGTTAACAAGTTCTTATCTTGCGCAGGTTTTTTTGGTATGTTGGAATCAAAGATGTAAACAGATCAATCCCATATGATGCTAGTACAATACCTGTGACATGAAAAATACATTCAGTTAAAACAAAACAATTTCAAAATGGGTTTGCATTTGATAAAAGAAATGACTCTTGTTTTTGTTCAGTTTGCATAGAGGACACAAAATCCATAGATATTTGCGAGAACGAAAAATCTAGGATATGTTAAAGCTTGGAGACATATTGAACTTAATGTAAAAGAGAAAATGCCACTTGCAAGCTCCGAGGAGATGGAATCAAATGAAACTATAGTGTCAGTTGATGGCGATAGAGTTTCTGATCTTGTTAGAGAAGGTAATTTTTATGTTTAAATTGTTTCAAATAACTTGTAGATGTACTTGTGTGATAATCTAACACGAATTATTTGTTTTGCAATATATCCAATTATTTGTAGGAGATTTTAATTTCATGATTGCACCTGTAGACAAAACTGAAAATGTGAAATATTATTTGATGCGATGCACAAACAAAAGATGAGCCTATTAGAAGATTTTGATGATAACGGTTTTATATATGAAAGACGATCCATTGTATTGAAAGGATAGTTTTTCAAGAAACCCATCAAACTGATACTCATGTTTGCTTTCAAGACTACCAGTTAGATGTCACAAGTTGTCAATATAGTCATTTGGTATGTGCAATGCGCATAAAGTTAATAGAAGTTCAATAAAATAAAATAAAAAGGTTAGAAAAAAAAATGTCCAAAGTCGATCATGAACAAGTAATTGAAGATGGAATACCATTACGATGTTTTTAAACAAGTGGCACATGTACATTCCAAATTTTTTTATTTTTCATTGAAAATACATTCCAGATTTTGATGACTTGTTTTTACTATCTTCAAACACATTTCCAAATAGGATATTTATAAAAAGGGTATGTATGAAAAACTCCAAATCATTCTTAAAAAACACAGATAAAATATGGTTCAACCATATTTTATCTGTGTTTTTCAACCATTACACCAATCAAAATTGAGTTGTATACCTTTTGTATGAGCATTTTATTTTAAACTAAAAAATTGTTAAACACCATTTCCATTGACACTTACTTTTTTCAATAGTATTTTTTTCCATTTTATTTTAATAATATTGCATTAGGTTCAAGGGTATATGAACCTTTAGGTGAATATCTCTTATAGCTTTAGCATTTTTTTAATGACTACATGATAAAATTAAATAAGAGTTGATCATCTCTTCCATTTTAAGGTTTTATTTTATTGTTACATCATTTTGAACATTTTATTTTATTGTTAGCACACAAACCAAAAAAGAGTTGAACATCTCTTCTATCTCAAGATTTTATTGTATAAACACTACCTATAATTAATTTGGATATCTCTTCTATCTTGAGAATTGTATTTTTATTACTATTGCACCAATCAAAGAAGAGTTGAACATCTCTTTTATCCTTGATTTGAGAGAATTGACTTCTTTAAGTGGTATTTGTTTTTTCATTTTTTAAATTAATATGAACTAGTTCAACTAAAAACAATTTAAGCATCTCTTCCACTCTTTGTAATAACAGTTTACTAATAATATAATATATATACTAATATCTCCATTTTAATTATTAAGTTGATAAATACATTTAAAATTTGAAATTATTTAGAATATCCATTTTAATAATTAAATTGATTTTCATGTAAACTTTTTTAGAAGTGTTAATCATTAGAATTAAATTGTAATTAATAGATATCTTCTCTAACAAAGTTAAGGAAATTAATACAACCATGTTTAAAGTCAAGTGAATTAAATTGTAATTAATAGATCTCTTCTTTAACAAAGTTAAGGAAATTAATACAACCTTGCCTAAAGTCAAGTGAAGACCCTTACAAAAATGTGGGTTTATGTAAATAGTACTAAACCATAGCCTGCAAATTGTTTTCCTAATGTAATTCTCTTTCATACATGTTATCTGAGTTGTACAAGGGGTATGTGTTGTTTCTTGGCATGTCTAAAATACAATGCTTGAATGCATACCTCCTCCCTTGAATTCCACATTGGTTACCTTCTTCCAAAATCAAACACAAGTTTTCTGAAAGTAAATTGGTAGATCATGAAAATTTCTTCCTTTTAGTGCATTTCATATCAACATAGGCTTTGCATGGTTTAACATGTTGTCTAGTATCATATATATTCTTAAATAGATATGTAATGATACAATCTTGTATGTTTTACAATTCATTTTTTTCTTGTCCATCTATTGAGTTTGCATATTCTTAAATATATTTAAACAACGACACATTCTATGAGTTTTCATCTATGATCTCATATGTCTATCTTTCCTTTTTTTGTTTTCCTTTACTTTTTTTAATTAGTTAAGTGCATCTATTTAAACCAATTTATTTAGCAGATTTCATGTGCATTTCTTTCCTAAATAGTTTTTCCTTTAATTTTTTTATTGGTTAAGTGAATTGTGTAACCAACCGAATCATTAATAACTAGAAAAAATTAAAATAGAATATGCTAAAATTTACTAATCTTCTAAAATAAATAAATAAAAAAAATTCATTAGTAACTAGAATCTGCTAATTATTCTGCAAAAATTATTTGATGATATGTCAATAGAATCATATTTTTGACAGTCCACAGTGAACATAAAATGAAAGATTTAAATTAAGGAAAGTATTTAAGAGTTTGATGCTTAATTTAATGCATTGTAAAAGTGAGAATATATACACAACATTAGTTCATTACTGGTTAACTTTGCCACTTTTTGACAATAGAATCATTTTTTTGATAGTACACAGTGAACATAAAATGAAACATTTAAATTAATGCATAGCAGAAAAGTATTTAAGAGTTTGATACTTAATTTAAAATGCATTGTAAAAAAGAAAATACACAAAACATTGGTTCATTACTAGTTAACTTTGCCACTTTTTGACAATAGAATCATATTGTTGATAGTACACAGTGAACATAAAATGAAACATTTAAATTAATACATAGCAGAAAAATATTTAAAAGTTTGATGCTTAATTTAATGCATTATAAAAAAGAAAATATAAAAACATTAGTTCATTACTAGTTAATTTTGTCACTTTTTGACAATAGAATCATATTTTTGGCAGTACACAGTGAACATAAAATGAGACATTTAAATTAATACATAGAAAAAAAGTATTTAAAAGTTTGATGCTTAATTTAATGCATTGTAAAAATGAGAATATACAAAACATTAGTTCATTACTAGTTAACTTTGCCATTTTTTTTCCATCAACTTTGAGAAATCAAATATGAGACAATAATTGCTATTTTGAATTCCAAAATTATATATATATATATATATATATATATATATATATATATATATATATATATATATATATATATATATATATATATATATATATATATATATATATATATATATATTATAATCAAAGTCTGAATAGTTACACTGTAAAATACATAAGTTCCACATCCATTTTAGGATGATAACAAAAACTAGGACATTTAACTTCAAAATTCTGGACTCTAAGCCATCGCTTAAATATAGATCATTTCATACATGAAATTCAAACCGGAAAAAAAAAAACAGAATTCAAAAATTAAAAATTTACAATTCAAACATGCGAAATAATACTTAATTCAAAAATTGTAATTAAAAAAAAAATGACATACATACCAAAAGAGTTAAGTGTCATCCTCCAACATACTCTTTCCCACAAAATATATTGTAAACATATTTTCCACCAAATATAATTTAGACATCTGTAAAAATAAAAAACATAATAAAAAAACAAATAACACATATTA
>ML788680.1:418000-438884 GCA_009831015.1 Picea engelmannii | reverse complement strand
GTGGTGGTTCTCGTTAAGGCGTTCAGCGTCCTTGTGCTGAACCTCGTGTTTGAGTCTTGTTGTTAGTCGAGGGCATCGTACAGTTCATTATGTTGCTACTTCCACACGCGCGCACACACCTTAAACACACACACAAAAAAAAAATTGCACCTGCTACTAGAAGGGTTGTCGTAACAAGGCAGTTCGTTACAAACTGTGTATGAAGAAAATTCACAAATATCCATATTAAGTCATTCTTTCAAAGAAATACTTATCTCCTTGTGGATAAAGTCCAAAATCCTTCAGGTGAAATTCTCCTTGTGGATAAAGTCCCAAATCCTTCAGATTTTATCATTCCAGGTGATGTTATTTGATCATATTTACACAACAATAAAATACTAATCTCCTCAATAGTTAAATACTTCTCTCTTCTTCTTCTGTAGTGGTCATATAATCAAATTCTACGATGCCCTTTTAAACTAAATGACTCATAAATCTCCATATTAATCCATTCTTCCAAAAAGCTGCTTATTATCTAAAAAAGTTCACAAATCTGAATTTTAAAAACCATTCTTTCAAAAAATACTTATCTTTTCTTTCTTTGGTGGAATACATGTTCTCATATAATCTTGCATGTACATGAAGAAAACACAAATCTGCACATGTATATTAAGTCATTCTTAAAAAACCATTTAAATGGGATGTACTCATATTAGATATAATGAAATTCTCTTTGAAATTATGTGAACTAGCTCACATATACAATATGTGTGAGCTTATTTGTAAAATCTAATTGAATGTTGGTTTTTGTGATTAGTAACCAATTTTTTTAAGAGTTTGGCAATACCCTGACAAGAAGGAAATCACTTCGTTGTAAGTAGAAAACACAAATTTGTCCATACTACGCCATTCTTGGACAAGAAATAAATGAATGAAATCGAGGAAAATTTAGAAACTTTCTCTTTTCTGATGTGGGATAGAGTCTGTTCTCAAATATTCAAACATGTTCAAATTCAAAATTAGGTTTTCATCATGATCTAACCTTAAATAAGTTTGAATGTACACCATTTAAGAAAACGATAAACTTATCTAGGGGTTCTATATATTTCAAAATAATTAATCAAATCATTGAATAGGAAAGGCTAAACTAAAAATCTGAGAAAACAAAAATTTGATAAAAGTCAAGAACATACATTTATGAATCATCCTGAATGGACACATCCTTCCCTAATATGGGTGCTTCCTATGCTTCCTCAATCCAAATCTCCCTTCCAAACACACTCTTAGGTACTTTATTCTCCACATTATCCTATATAACACATTTCAAATTTGAAAATTAAAAAAATTATATTTAAATGATTATAACATATTAAATTTAAATGATTTTAAGACATTATATGATACCTTTGAACTCCCACCCTCTTCAAACTCTCCCAATAAGAATTGAAACAAGTTTGTCCAAGTAGTAGGAGATGGAATAGGAATCTGTGAACAACACAAATAAGAACTAAATCTAGGATTCAATGTGTTCACAATTATACAAAATTATAAATGTTTTTGATCTCTTATTCAAAAGAGTGGAGATTGAACAACTATTAGAAAGCACATACCTGATTTAACCCATCCAAATTTAAACTTGTCGAATCAAGTCCCCTACCTACTAGAGATTCGTTTAACATATCTCCAAACAACAATTAATGGCAAGAAGAACTCGATTATTTCTATAGATACAATGATATCTAAATCTAGAACTAGAAGTAAACTATCATAAAATACGTCAAAATGTTCCTAAATAGAACACATACCAATCTGCGGTTCGGGTCATCATTCTGAATGACCTTCTTCCAACCATCCCGACAAAATTTTGCATACTCCAAAACATCTTCTGCTAACATTGTATCTAACTCTGCATTTGTTTTATCAACAAATGTGGGCCAGGAATTGGCTTCTTCTCGCTAATGCTTCATGCCAACATCAACACCATAAAAGATAGCTTCCAAATTTTCTCCGATTACAGTCCTGACCTCTTTGACAACTTCTAATGTAGCCTGGAACTCTGAAAGTGAAGCAAATTCCCCTATTGGGCGAGGTACTAAAGGTTGTGGAGGCCTCGACAATGTCTCACTTTGATATGCCCCTTTGCCAAGGATGATTTTAGGGGCTAAATTTCGCTCGTGGGCTAATTTTCCATGGTTTTTCCAAAAATGAGATTCATTATTTTAAAGATGATTCTCCCAAATTCTATAGGATAAAATTATTTCACCTTAAAAATCGCCAAAATTTTATAAAAAATATAAAAAATACTTATAAATTTGAATATTTTTACAAAAATATCGTCAAACATTTATAGTTGACATATGATGGATTAGTAAGATTCGCCAAGGTTTCTACATTTTAAAATAAATCTCCATCCTTAAAATCATCCCTACCCTTTGCGATCATATGTACATCTTTTACCAGTTCCATAATATTTGGACGATAGACCAGTATAATCAGGGTGCATGTGCAAGAAAAAATCTTTAAAAACGTGTATTCCAAAATAGTGTGGAACCTCATCGGTCCATGAAAATTTTCCATATGCCACCAAAATTATGTTATACAGATGTCCTACAAAGTTAGGGTTCTTAAAATATTGCACCTTCAACATCTTCCACTTTGGGCCCTCTTTGAAATTGAACATGGAAATGACGTCTTCTTTTGAAACTCTATTTTTTACTGCCTCCCATTTATCAGGACCCATCACCTCTGACTTTCACCGCCTCATTAGATCGACAAAACTGTAAGTGTTTGGCTCCATCTTCTGATATGCATCCATAAAGTTTTTCAATGAATGAAAAACAATTTGCAAGATTTGTTTTCTCTCCTGAGGGAGTTCCAAGACCACCAAATCATTTTCCAACCTCTTTTTAACACCTGAGCATCGCTCAAGCATCATTGCTTTAGTATTCCCTTCCCAGGGAAGTTCATCACCAACATCTGAAGGATAGGTGGACGTAGGCGTGTAATCTTATGTTTCTTGATAACGCGGCCTCTTAAATCCACCTTCACCCTATGTACCAACATTTGAACCTTCATGATATCCACTCTCTCTTTCATTGCCATCCCTTGCTTTAAATTGATTGTCTACACACATATTTGAAAGTAACTTCAAGATTTAACCTCACATAAATTTAAATATAAAAAATAGAACAAAAATAAACAAAATAAAAAAACAATTACCAGAAATATTCTCTTGTCCAGAGGTATTCCCTACATTCTCAGGTGTAGGAGTTCTTATGCACAACCTATCTAAGAAGGCTTCATCCATAGAACTGGCTTGATCAGGTTCTGCAGTTGATCTACTCACAGACTCATTTGAAAATCTCCTTTGACGAGATTGTTGTTGCTCACTCAGAGTCTCATTCGAAGGAGTTCATGTTCTTCCTTCTTGGGAAAACCTAGAGCGTTTGCGAGGAATGTTTGGAGAATCCTGTGTCGACATCTCTCCTCAATATCTATCCACAATGCAGATTTTATCAATAAAAATGCAAAGATGTATACAAGTTCAAGAAATTAAAAATGCAGAGATAAATCAAAGTTTTAAGCAATCAAGCCATAGAGGTACTCACTCATTAGAAGGCACAAAGACTAGACATTCAACCATGAATAAATCAACTCAAAGATAAGTAAGGGGTCCATAGACAACATGGCAAATCCATATCCTTCACTCATCATCCATGCACAAAAAAACAGGGCATTTGAATCTATAGGTCTTTAAATACCAAAGTGACGACCGTCGATTCGGCTCCTAGCTGACTGCTCAGGCATGAACTGATGACTAAATGGATAAGTAACAGAAGATAAAACCACAATATTTTCATAATAATAATAAAAACCCACACATAGAAGTCATTGAAATCAGAAGTTGGGTTCGCTAAGGGACTTTCATTCAACTCAGAGGTTTATCATTCACAATGCACATCAAAGAAGAAGACGCAAAGACTAGACATTCAGCCATGAATCAATCAACTCAAAGATAAGTAAGGAGTCCATAGAAAACATGGAAAATTCGTATCCTTCACTCATCATCCATGCACAGAAAAGAAGGGCATTTGAATCTATAGGTCTTTAAACACCGAAGTGACAACCGTTGATTCAACTCATGTCCAACTGCTCAGGCACAGACTGATGACTAAAGGGATAAGTGATAGAAGATAAAACCACAATATTTTCATAATAATCATTAAAACCCAAACACAGAAGTCATTGAAATTAGAAGTTGGGTTCGCCAAGGGACTGTCATTCAACTCAAAGGTTTATCATTCACAATACACATCAAAGAAGAAGATGCAAAGAATAAACATTCAGCCATGAATCAATCAACTAAAAGATAAGTAAGAGATAGATAGCAGGGCAAATTATTATCCTTCACATATCATCCATGCACATAAAAGCAGTGCATTTGAATATATGGGTCTTTAAACACTGAAGTGACGACCATCGATTCGGCTGCTGGCCGACTGCTCAGGCAAGGACTGATGACTAAAGAGATAAGGGACAGAATATAAAACCACAATCTTTTCATAATAATCAATAAAACCCATACAAAGTAGTCATTGAAATCAGAAGTTGGGTTCGCCAAGGGAAATCAATTCAGAAAAACAACAAGCACATGGATTCATTAAAAGTTCCTTATGGTTGGATCCACTAAAAAAACATCATAGAACATTTCTTTAAGATTCCTTAAAAATTACCTATGGTTGGATCCACAAAGACCACATATAATGTAATGCATTAGAATCCCCCAAAAAAAGAGTTTAATCTTCATAACCTCACACACCCCTGTTTTAATCACAACGAGGTTAAGGTCTTGCATGAACATGGATTATATGCCATTGCTTTAAACTTCCTATTAGCATTGTTTAAATGTCATTGAGTTTTTATACTAATTCCTTTATTGTCATGTTAAATGGGATGGGATTGAGGGTTGTTTGTATTCCTAATATAAATTAAGATGAGGTGGAGAAAATGTGATATTTGTGATAATGTTATATTATATAACATATGAACTGTTCAAATGACATATTATATATTTGGATCACTTAAGAGATTTAAGGACAAATTGTTGGATAGTTGAACTAAATACATAACTATGAAATATTTTATGGTCACCTAAAGTTACATAAAGGGACCTAATTTTACTATAAACTAAGGGATTTCCACTAAGGGCTACATAAAGGGACCTAATTTTACTATAAACTAAGGGATTTATACCTAATTGTTACATAAAGGAACCATATTTCCACTAAGGGATTTCTTAACTATAAACTCACTAACTCTCTTGCTTGATATAGTTTTGAGTTTATTTGTTGTTGATTATTAAACCTAACATCATATCCCTCCATGTCCAAAACCTATTTTTACCTTGAAAACAATTGTAAATCGTATGAATTTTGGCTTTGGGAAAAAAATAAACCCCTTTTGAGACACTCATCAATCTTATTATATTATATATGGATTTGAAGATTTGGGTTGTAGTATTTTTATATAATCATGGAGAAATACTGAAAAAATTCAAAAGTGTTTATAATTTATAATCTTATAATTAATATCATACAACCTATCCTATCCTCATATAATTAGTTATTTCTCCATTAAGAGAATGACTAAAACTAGGTACCTACTGTACAGACACGAGAGACTACTAACATGAAAGAAAATATGCTACCTATGATTTCTTTAAACTCTAGTCAAAACCACCTATGGCTTAATGGGGGTTGGCATAAAGATGCCAATTCTTGGCTAAATCATTTGAGAATGGAGAAGGAGATCACTCTACAGAACATTGATATACCATTAAAAATACTATTAAATCAAAATTCAATGAAATATCAATACTTATGAATAGTTTGTGTTAACTAGAAGGTAGGGATAAAATGTTATTTCTAACACAAAAAATCCCATATGATATGGGTTTTCATTAGAAAATGTTTCTACTATGAGTGGATATATCACTTGTGTTAGGTCACATGGCCCTCATAAAATTATGATTCCTTGTTTCCTCACATAGTTCCTACCATGTTTAAATTATAATAATTCAATTTTAAAGATGGATGAATGTTGAATTATTATTCTTTCTTTAATGATGATTATTTGAAGTTTGATTTACTTTATTTATTTGTATGCATGANGAGTTTATTTGTTGTTGATTATTAAACCTAACATCATATCCCTCCATGTCCAAAACCTATTTTTACCTTGAAAACAATTGTAAATCGTATGAATTTTGGCTTTGGGAAAAAAATAAACCCCTTTTGAGACACTCATCAATCTTATTATATTATATATGGATTTGAAGATTTGGGTTGTAGTATTTTTATATAATCATGGAGAAATACTGAAAAAATTCAAAAGTGTTTATAATTTATAATCTTATAATTAATATCATACAACCTATCCTATCCTCATATAATTAGTTATTTCTCCATTAAGAGAATGACTAAAACTAGGTACCTACTGTACAGACACGAGAGACTACTAACATGAAAGAAAATATGCTACCTATGATTTCTTTAAACTCTAGTCAAAACCACCTATGGCTTAATGGGGGTTGGCATAAAGATGCCAATTCTTGGCTAAATCATTTGAGAATGGAGAAGGAGATCACTCTACAGAACATTGATATACCATTAAAAATACTATTAAATCAAAATTCAATGAAATATCAATACTTATGAATAGTTTGTGTTAACTAGAAGGTAGGGATAAAATGTTATTTCTAACACAAAAAATCCCATATGATATGGGTTTTCATTAGAAAATGTTTCTACTATGAGTGGATATATCACTTGTGTTAGGTCACATGGCCCTCATAAAATTATGATTCCTTGTTTCCTCACATAGTTCCTACCATGTTTAAATTATAATAATTCAATTTTAAAGATGGATGAATGTTGAATTATTATTCTTTCTTTAATGATGATTATTTGAAGTTTGATTTACTTTATTTATTTGTATGCATGATTAGTTGTGAACATTTTAAAAATATGCATATAAGGAACATCACTTGTTATTATTGTCTATGTGTGGGATATGTCTTACACATAGATGTGACC
Source organism: Picea engelmannii (assembly GCA_009831015.1). NCBI lineage: Eukaryota > Viridiplantae > Streptophyta > Pinopsida > Pinales > Pinaceae > Picea > Picea engelmannii. The sequence continues at coordinate 431,811 of ML788680.1, read as the reverse complement.
AAATCTACACAAGTAGGTCACTAATGTCTTACATAGAGATGTGACCAAGACTCATGATAATATGTAGGACATGTGAAGCATAGGGAGAGATTTACTTACCCATTATCATTAGGTATCACTAGATGGTTTCAATATGTGTTTTGTCAATCTAGTCCAAATATAAATGACTCTTGGCAATGAATATTTCTTTCTCTTGTTATGAAATGAAGAACACAGAAAAATGTAAAACTTGGCGTGAATTACATAATCATGTTAATCATTGAGTTTTTGAATGAATTTTTTGTTTGAGGCCTTAACTAAGGGAGCATATATCTAGGAACCAAATCCAATATATGGCCATCCATGATCAAATTAGTGTGGTTGGATGAAATACATTCCATGTTATTTTCATTGCATCAACAATCAAAGGAATTTTCTCCTTGGGAAAATTGACATTCATAAATGCAAGGTGTCTAAGGGATTGAAAAAAGTGAAATTCAATCAGTGAATGTTGATCAGATGAATTTCAAGAAAAAATCAAATCTACACAAGTAGTTCAATCATGTCTTACACAAAGATGTGACCAAGACTCATGACAATGTGTAGGACATGTGAGGCACAGGGGAATATTTACTTACCCATTATCATTAGGTCTCACTATGTAACATCCCGCTCTGGCGCACTGAGAGAACTTATTCTTTGAGGACACTTGCTCGCAAATGATCCGGATTATTATTCTATTGAAACTTTTGATTTTGATTATGAGGAATTATGGGTTGATGACATGTTGTTTTACTGCATTGACATAGACAAGTGCTATTTTCTTGGTTTTACTGAGTGTGTAGGATTTTGGACCTCGAGGATGCAGAGGCATCGATGGAACCCCTTGGACTCTGGATCGAGTCAAGGAGTGTACCATTGGGATTTTATTGTATTACTGTGATATTAGTGCATCTAAATAGATGATATGATATGGATATATTCTGACACGATTTGTTGATGATGCAGGCTGACGATAGCTTACCGACCAAACTCACATGTGGAGTAAAGGGGTCACGCACGACTACCAGAGATGTTGAGGGAGAGGTGTGGACAACATCTCTGCCACAGCCTACTAGCACTCCCGCCGTGGCTCAAACTATAGGTTAACGTTTACCTACTTCGAGAGGACCCACGATGTCGTGAGGGAAGACTGCAATAGTTTCTCACGATTTTAAGGCGCGCACAATAAGGAAGGGGCCTTATTCCTTAGAGGCCCTTAGTCTCCCACAAGTTCACCTGGCGGAGTATTGACTCCAGGGGCTTTTGATGTCTACCATGTTAGTCAAGAGGTGAGTGACACCCTTGGAGCACGTGGCGCATCCTGAAGGGCACGTCGCACAAGAAAAATGGAAAGAGGCGAGTGGCACCTTTGGAGAACGTAGTGCGTCCTGAAGGGCACGTCGCGCAAGGGAACAAATGAGGCGAGTGGCACCTTTGGAGCACCTAGTGTGTCCTGAAGGGCACGTTGCATTTTTTTGATAAATGAATCAACTTAGACGACCTTAGGATGAACAATGTGATAAGAATTTAAAAAAAAAAACTTTTTCCCTAGTAAAATGTCGCCCATCACGAAAATTAAGGTCTAGGTCTAAATCATGCTAGTGGTAAAATTTTATCCTTTTTATAAAAAAAAAAAAAAAAATCTGTTGGAATAAAAAAAAAAAAGGGAATTAATTGTTTTATTATTTTTGATAATTTAAAATATACTAATTAAATGAGAAAAGGAAAAAAGGGTTAATTTCCACACTTGCCTTTTAGAGTTCTAATTAAAAAGGGGAAAGAGGGAAAATCTAAAATATTAGAAAACTAGGAAAAGAGGTAAACATAAAAAGGGAAAAAGGGAACATAGGGGAAAAAGCAGAAAACCAAACTTAGTAAAGTATCTACCATTTAAGAGCTTTCTATTTTAAACTGAAGTAGCTATTTAATAATGGGGAAATCCTTTAAAACCTGTAAGAGAATTTCGGGACACCTAGGAGTGATTCTATGAGTAACTCTAGGTGGGTGAGGGAATTAAGGATAATTAATTAATTAAAGAAATTAATTTTTGGAGGAATGAAGGGGATGGGTGACACTCATATGGGGAGGAATTTTTAGGAATTAAATTTTAAAACATTAATTAAACGAGATTTTAGGAAAGTAAAGAACCATGAAACTCTATATAATGAAGGGAGGAGATGGAGGTAAGGTCTGTTCTATTTTGCGTAATGTTACGCTACATAAATATCTACTTGACTGACTTAACTTGTGGGAGTTGGGATACCCAACTCAGTGAGGAGTGGTAGCTCGACCTTGCAAGGCGAGCTGGGAGCTAGTCAAAATCTCTGAATAGTGAGTGTGTGGCCCCTTTGCGTCTCGGGGGGCTAAGGGGGAAGAAGAGTACCCCTAGCATTGGCAGGGAGGTACCGATGTAGTCTCACCGGTCGGCATGCGAGAGTTGCAAGGAGCATGCAGGACGTCCACTCTGAACAGGCAACGATACACTTTCTTCGTTTTGTATGGTAAATTGTTTGAGAACTTATGTTTGAATCTGCATTTTTACTTGGGTAAGTGAATTGATTGTCTAGATGGTTTTCTGAAATTTTCTTAGCCTAGCTCGATGATAGATTGACTCCCATGGCTTCATTTCCCCACATGTCTTGACCACCTTGTTGTGTTGATTATGACCTTTATGGTTATTTAGCCTTCATCCCTAGCTCACCAGTCCTCACCTGAGTAGTCAGTCAGGAGCCTTATCTACGGTTGTCACCTTAGCGTTAAAAGACCTATGGAACTCAATGCCCTACTTTTCTGTGAGAGGATGATGAGTGAAGGACGAACTTGTTAGCCGGCTACCCTTGATGTTTGTCCCTAGCTGATTGTTGATTCTTCCATCTGACAACGACCTCTACGTGTGGATTATCTTGTGTCCTGGTTGATTTTCTCTATGCCTTGACTGATAGAACCCCTGCAATCATTCCATGAACTTTCCCATTGGATCCTTGTGTTCTCCCACTGTTGTCTGCGTTGTATTGGGGTTATAGCAATGGAAAAATGAAATGATTTATGGTTTGCATTTTTCTTTCGGGTATTCTAGCAATGAGAAACAAAATGAATTCACCTCTGTATTTTACATTGGGTACTCTGGCAATGAAAAATGAAATGAATTCATCTCTGCATTTTACATTGGGTATTATGGCAATGAAAAACGAAATGATTTCTGGTTTGCATTTTTATTTTGGGTATTCTAGCAATGAGAAACGAAATGAATTCATCTCTGCATTTTACATTGGGTATTCTGGCAATGAAACACGAAATGAATTCATCTCTGCATTTTACATTGCTGATTCTAGCAATGAAAAACGAAATGATTTTTGGTCTGCATTTTTATTTTGGGTATTTTGGCAATGAGAAATGAAATGAATTCATCTCTGCATTTTACATTGGGTATTCTGGCAATGAAAAATGAAATGAATTCATCTCTGCATTTTACATTGGGTATTCTGGCAATGAAAAACAAAATGATTTTTGGTCTTTATTTTTATTTTGTATTCTGGCGACGAAAAGAGGAATTATTCTTATCTGCATTTCATTTTACCTTTGGTGCGATTTTTCCCTTGATAAAGACCGTGTTTTGCTTTAAAATTTTGCTGCCATTGATTCCTGTTAATGCCCATGATTTACATTTAATAAATGCCCACATTTTTGCTTTTCAATTCATCAAATTTCCTGTTGTGAAAGACCATGATTTTGGAAATTAAAAACGGATTGTGTTGCATATTGAATTTGCCCACATTTTTTCTTTTCAATTCATCAAATTTCCTGCTGTGAAAGACCACGACTTTGGAAATTAAAAACGGACTGTGTTGCATGCTGAATTTGCCCACGTTTTTGCTTTTCAATTCATCAAATTACTTCTTGTGAATCAACCACTTTTGCCTTTGAAAATTTGTTTGCGTTTTACTATTGAAGGCCCACTAAATTGCCATTCAAATGCATGGTTGAGGTTGTCATAAATGGTCATGGTTTTGCCCATTAAAGTTTGACTGAAATTGTTGTTCACACCAATGATTTTTGCTGTGAAACTGAGGTCTATGTTGCTTCCTTGATTGATCATGAAATGCCTTTAAAACTGTGACAATGGTGCCCTTAAATGATGGGCTGCGTCTACTGGTGATTGGACGAATTCGCCTAATTAGCTGACTGCGCCTTTAATCTGTAAACGAACTTGGTTTTAGACAACAATATCCTCAGTTACACCTTAGCCTTAATTTCCTTCTATCTATATTTATGGTTAACTTTTGTTGGACAACAAGTGTAATAGTCAGTAGGTTGTACATTAAAGTTGTTATTGTTGTTAGATAGTGCTTGGTACACTAATATTGTTATAGTGTTTAATAATAGCGTTATATTGGAAATGGGTAGCAATGTATATATAATTGTTAAATGGTTAATGAAGATTTTGTTAGATTATATTTGTAGTAAATGTCTAAATTGTGCTTTAGACTTGCTAATTGGGATGGCTTTTAAGGTAAATTTAGAATTGCCAATTGTTGACTAGTTGTGATTTAGACTCACTGACTTGTTTCTCTTTTAAGGTTAAATTAGAATTGCAAATAGTTGACTAGCTATAATTTGGACTGGCTAAATTAGATATGTAATTGACGTTAGTTGGATTTATAGATATTGCCTAATTGGTAACTTAGACCCGTTAAATTTGAGTCGTAATTCATGTTAAGTTCGGCTGGTAATTCGTTGACTAATGAAATTTAGACTGGTTAATTGATCTATAATTAACGCCATTTTAAATCTTAGATATTGACCATTTAGCCTTGATTAATGGTTGGGTTTTTGACGAAGTCATTTTTAGCTTGCGCTTCCCATTGAGGGTGTTGTTGTTTATTATAAGTAATGTTTGTACTTGGTTATGTAAACATTTAATGTGATTGGTTTTTCTCACTGTAAGGGTTCTAGTTACTTGTGTAATTAATTCTGGGTGTGTTGGGTTGTTAGGATGATTGTCCTTAGCTTAGTAGGCTTGGTCTGCTTGTGTCGGGCGGGAAGTAGACACCTCCTTGTGTTGGCAGGAATTGCAATTTGCATAGTTTGCACAAAACTTGTTTTTGTCATTAATGTCAAACTTTTAAAATGCTAAAGTGACAGGCGTGGATCAGTTTGCATAGGCATGGATCAGTTTGCATAGGATCAGTTTTCACAGGAATGGTGGTTCCAAATTCAAAGATCAGCATGCCTCTCGACATACCGAAACGCGAAACTGCGAAGAACCTGGGAGTTTCTATTTCGGGATTTCAGGAGTTTCTAATTTGGGATTTTTGCATGGTAAGCAAAAAATTCAACATCACGAAGTCCTGAATGTCGAAATATCGAAACCATGACTTAATCTAAGTCGTTGATTAGAGGGAGATCATGGACCATTGATCCAACTCCATTTCGAAGTTTTGAATACTGGGAGTTGGAGAAGTCAAGAGTCGAGACTCTTCGTCACAGTAGTCCCAAAGTTTCAAAATGCGAAATGCCGAAATGGGAAATCGCAAAATCACTTTATGGTTAAGCGCTTGGTCACTACCTATGGTCACATCAATGAAGGCTCGAGGAAGGAGCTAGTGCAAGCAAGCTCCATTTCAAAGTTTCGAGGATCGTGACATGGAGTGTCAAGAAAATTCACCACAAGAATACGAAAATGCCGAAATCGCAAAATGCGAAATGTCGATATGCCGAACGTCGAAATGCGAAAATGCTAAAAAACCTTTTTTGTGAAGATTTTGGGGTTCGTGACTTGGAATGTTGAAATACTTCATCATAAGAAATGTCGAAACGCCGAAATGTGAAATGCTGAAATGTGAAATGCCGAAATGGGAAAATGAAAAACGCTGAAATATTGGGGATTGGGACTTGAAGTAACGAAACACTTCATCACAGAAGTGTCAAAACGCCGAAAAACATTTGTATGCTCATCGAACGGTGCTGGTTAAATCTTTAAACTAATCATGTGGATATTGTTTGTCTTGATGCTTTGGGAAATAAGAATTACTGTAAGGAAGTTATTCAGTTACTATAACTGATTCTTTAAAGCCTAAGGATTCGATTGTACATGTTGATGATACAGGTAGATATATAAAGAGATTGTTGCAAGAAAAGAAAAAGTGAGAGAGGATTATGGGAAATATATTGCTCAGTAAAATTTGAGGAAGAGAAAAGACAGAGAAGGGAAGACACATACACAGATTGATGAATCTAAGTGGTCTGGTCAAGAATGAATTGTGCAGAGAGGATTTGAATGCTTAATTTTTGATAGAGATGATAAAGAGTTGGTTTGCAGGTTCTTTGTGAGAGAGAACGATTTCAGGGTGGTGGGAGGAGCAAGGGAAGACTGTAAAAGTCTCATGTACAAGTTGGTGCTTGTACATCCAGGAGTTGTAGCTTCCATTCAGTAGGTGCTGAAGAAATAGAGGTATCAGCCTCATCTGGGTTGTAGCTCAGATAAAATAAGAATGTAAAGAGGAGTTGGAGCTTGCCTTTCATTCATAACAAGAAGAGGTTTTTCCCTTTTGGGTTTCCTCATGAAAAATCTTTGTGTCATTGTCTGTTTATGTGATTGCTTATTATTTATTTGAATGATCTGTAGGAAGACATACAATAACTATGTTCATTGAGTAATCTGTTAAATGAAAAGAAAGAAACTTTTATCTAATTGATTCACCCCCCCCCCCACTCTCAGTTAGGCTATCCTGTGTAACAATTGGTATTAGAGCAGGTTACTTCAAGATTCAATTTAATCACTGGAAGTTTGATCCTTAATAATGGATAAGAAATATGATTTTACTAAACATGGATTACCTTTGTTTGATGGACATAATTATGCTTTTTAGAGTATCAGGATGAAGTTGTTTTTGCAGTCTCAAGGATTAGATGTTTGGCAAGCTGTGTTGAATGAATATAAGACTCCAACAATAATTCCAACAAATGTTGTAGGGAAGAGATTCTATGGGAATAGTTCCAAAGATATGTATGCAATACTTGGAGGATTGGTAGGTTCAGAATTTGTTAAAGTAATGCATTGTGAGTAAGCAAAAGAGTTATGGGACAAACTGAAGAAGGTATATGAAAGAGATATTAAGGTAAAGAATGCTAAATTACAATCATATAGAATTCAGTTTGAAAGTTTAAAGATGGAAGAATTTGAAGATATAGATACCTATTTCTTACGTCTATGAGAGGTTTAGGAGAAACAGTTGGAAATGATATTATTGTGAAAAAAGTGCTTAGATCTTTACCCACAAGATTTGATCCCAAAATATCTACTTTAGAATAAAGAATTTATATTGCTACTTTATTAATGGATGATTTGCAAGGAATACTGACAGCATATGAGATGAGGACATCTAATGAGAATCCTTCCAATAAGGAAGCATCTTTCAAGGAAGCAAAGAAGGACAAGAAAAAGGTTGAAACAGAAACCAGTAATCATGAGGATTCAGAAGAAGACATAGAAGAAGCTAACTTTGTCAAAAATCTAAAAAGAGGTATTGGCAAGTACAAAGGTAAACTTCCTCTCAAGTGCTTTGATTGTGGTAGAATAGGGCAATTTGCTTCTAAGTTTCCTTTCAATAAACATTCTGATGGAGAAGAAGAAAGTAATATCAAAAACAAAGAATATAAGAAAATGTATAAGAAGCCATTTCAAAGAAATTCTTATAAAAATAAAAGTCTATTCATCAAAAATAATAGTGAGTCCTTAGATATAGATGAAAGTGATGAAATTTCAGATATAAGACTTTTCATGGCTATGGAAAATCAGAATGATGAACTCATAGAAGAAGAAGAAGGTGGAGTTGACCTGGAAGTTGATCTTGTAAGTGCTTTGTCTGAACTAAAGAAAGTAAGAAGAGAGTGTAAACAATTCAAAAGAGAAATTGATAAACTAGAATTTGAATTACGGAAATCAAATGGTTTGATTGAGAGCACTGAAATCATGTTAGTTGACTTAAAGATTAAAATAGAAGAGGCTAGAGTGACTGAAGAAGCTCTAACTCAAATGCTTGTAGAAAAGGATAAGGAAAATGAAGGTTTAAAAATTGAAGTAGTCTCATTAAGAAAGAAAGTACAAGAAAGTAACATGAATCATAGTTCTCAAGTGTTAAATCAAATTATTTGTAGTCAAAGATCAACATATGATAAGACTGCAATTGGTTATAAATCTGCAGTAACTAATGGATGTTCTAGTTCAAGTGTTGAGAAAGCAGGTACAAAGGATAATCATGAGAAAATTACTAGCAACAAGATTGAATCAGAAAGGCAAGAAGAGAATCAGGCTTCAACAGTGCATAGAAGAAGTTATGGTAGACATCAAAACAAGTTTGAAGGCTACTGTTTCTTTTGTTATAAGTATGGACACAAAGCAACCTTCTGCAACATTTTTTTAAGAAACATAAGTGCACATAACAGTCATGGAATATCTAGATTTGAATATGAAAGAAGACATGATAAATCTATTCAGAACAATGTGAACAACTCACATAACAGATTTGATACTTTAAAATTTGAAGTTGAATGCTATAGGTGTAATAACTTTGGACATATTTCAAGAAACTGTCCAATGAATTTCCAAAAATATGTTATAAACCAATATACAAATAAAAAAAACTAGTTATTGGAAAAGGAAGAATGATCATTTAGAAATTGAAGAGTGCAAACTTGTTTTACAAACTGATCATAAAGTTAAGTGGTGTGTGGACAGTGGATGCTCAAAACATATGACAGGCAGAAAACAAATCTTTGATTCTTTAGATGAAAGAAAAGAAGGTTCAGTCACATTTGGTAATGATCAATCAGCTCGAATAGTTGGAAGAGGCTCTGTTTGTTTGAACAAAGACATAATGGCTGAAAATGTTTTACTGGTTGAAAATATGGAACATAACTTGTTGAGTGTAAGTTAAACATGTGATAAAGGGCATATTATGATATTTGATTCTAAACAATTTCAAATCAGGGATGTTAAAACAAATCAGTTAGTTGGAACAGCTACAAGGACATCGAATAACACATACATTTTAGATGAGAAGGATGAAAATTGCTATCTTGGACATGAAGATGAAAGTTGGTTATGGAATAAAAGACTTGGACATATTAACTTTGACAATCTGATTCAGTTAAATAAAAAAGAGGCAATAAGGAACTTACCTGTCATAAAGAATCTTTCCAACTCTATTTGTAAACAATGTCAATATGGTAAACAAACTAGAGTCAAGTTTAAAAAAAAGGAATATTCTAGAACAAAACCTTTGGAAATCATACATGCTAATGTATGTGGACCTATGAGGACAACAGGTCTAAATGGTGAAAGATACTTTCTGTTATTTGTGGATGATTTTACTTGAATGACTTGGTTGTTTTTATTGAAAAAGAAGTCTGAAAATTTTAATTGTTTTCAAGTTTTCAAAGAATTGACTGAAAATGAAATTGATATGAAGATTAAGTGCTTAAGGTCAGACAATGGAGGAGAATTTGTATCAAAAGAATTTAACAATTACTGTGTTGAAAATGGAATTAAAAGACATTTCTCTGTTACAGAAACACCTCATCAAAATGGTGTTGTTGAAAGGAAAAATAGAACTGTTATGGAAATGGCAAGAGCAATGTTAAATGAGTCCAGATTGAATGACATGTTTTGGCCTCAAGTTGTTCACATTGTTGTACACATGTTGAATAGAAGTTTGCTAAGAAATAATAATGATAATACACCCTATCAATTATGGAAAGGAAGACCAGCAAACATAAAACATTTTAGAATTTTTGGGAGTAAGTGTTACATTAAAAGAATTGATAAAAATCTGGAAAAATTAGACTCAAGAACTGATGAAGGCATATTGGTTGGATATTCATGTTCAATAAAGGCTTATAAATGATATAATTTCAGATTAAGAAAGATTGTTGAATCTATATATGTAAGATTTGATGAGTCCTCATTTTTGAAGACTAAATCTAAGCAAGAGAATCAACAAATACATGATATATATGACAAACATAAGATGGATGAAGAAGTAAGTGAAACAGAAGAAACTAAGGCTGTAGACAGTGAAAAATTAATTCCTACTTTGATAAAGGGAATAACTCCAACCAAAAGCATGACTCCATCAAAGAATCCAAACAAGAGAATATAAAAAATTCATCCTGAAGAACAAATACTTAGTGACTTAAATGCAGGTGTTGAAACAAGAAGCAGAAGGCAATAATCCACCTCAAATCATGAACAGGTATCTTTACTTTCTCTGATTGAACCCAAAAGTGTCGAAGAAGCAATTAAAGATGAATAATATATGAAAGAAATGAATGAAGAACTTAGTCAAATAGAAAAGAATAAGACATGCGAATTGGTTCCTAGACCTTTGAATAAGAATGTCATAGGGGCTAAATGGGTTTTCAGAAATAAGATGGATGAAGTAGGTAAAATAACTAGAAATAAGGATAGATTGGTTTGTAAAGGGTATGCACAAGTAGAAGGAATATATTAGGGAGAAACTTTTTCTCTTGTTGCAAGAATAGAATCCATTAGACTGATTCTAGCTTATGCCAGTTCTAAACAAATTAAAGTTTACCAAATGGATGTAAAGTCTTCATTTTTGAATGGTGATTTAGAGGAAGAAGTATATATGGAACAACTAGAGGGTTTTCAGGTACAAGAAGCAGAACAATATGTTTATAGGTTGAAAAAGGCATTGTATGGGTTGAAGCAAGCACCAAGGGCTTGGTATTCCAGACTTGACAATCACTTGAGGTAGCAAGGATTCAGGAAAGATAACACTGATAGTAACCTATATATTAAAGAATAAAATGATAGCCTGATCATTGTGGAGATATATGTAGATGATATAATTTTTGGTAGTGATGATAATAGACTTAGTAAACAATTTGCTGAAAATATGGAGAAAGAGTTTGAGATGTCCATGCTAGGAGAAATGAAGTTTTTCTTAGGCTTGAAAATTACTCAATCTGATAAAGGTATTTCCATTTCTCAAACCAAGTATATTAATGAAATGCTTAAGAAATTCCAGATGGAAGAGTCTAAACCAGTTGGCACTCCCATGGTTACTGGCTGTAAATTAAGTAAGTTTGATGATACTAAAGATGTTGATCAGATAGTATATAGATCTATAATTGGTAGTCTTCTTTATGATAAAGCTACAAGACCTAATATTATGCATGTAGTTTGTCAAGTTGACAGGTTTCAGGCTTCACCAAAAACTTCTCATCTAATTGCAGTCAAAAGAATTTTCAGATATCTTAAGGGGACAATAGAGTATGGTTTGTGGTATCCTACAGGTAATTAGCTTGATTTATATGCTTTCATTGATGTTGATTGGGTAGGTTGTGTTGATGACAGGAAGATTACTAGTGGAGCAACATTTTTTCTTGGAGGATGTCTTGTAAGTTGGTCAAGTAAAAAACAATCAACAGTGTCTCTGTCTACTGCTGAAGAAGAATACATTGCAGTTGCAACTTGTTGCACTCAGGTTCTATGGATGAAATAGATGCTAGAAGATATGCATATTTATTATAATGAAACTATACCTATCTTTTGTGATAATACCAGTGCAATTAGTATTTCTAAAAATCATGTTATGCATTCCAAAACAAAGCATATTCCCATTAAATTTCATTTTCTAAGAGAGTAGGTTATGTCTAAAGTTATTAAAGTAGAATATGTTGGCACAAAGGATCAGATAGCAGATGTATTTACTAAACCTTTATCCAAAATTCAATTTGAAAGTCTTAGGGATCAGTTGGGGGTTTACTCTCTGTAATTTCATTTCATTCTCAAAGATTTCAAGGGCTTCATTATAAAATCAGACTGCACAGGTTTTTTTTACTATTATTGATAGGGGGAGTTGCTACTGAAATGATACATCTTTGAAAGTGTTTTTATTTTCTCAGGGGGAGTCATCCAGTTATGACGAGAAAAGGTTGATGAAGGAGTCCCAGTAAGAGAGGTGAGAAATATTGAATCTGCTACAGAGGACACAGTTGAAGATAAAGATGAACAGGTCCAAGAATAAGAAGGAGAAAACTCTGGCTTAGATACAAATACTCTGCAGGACTCAAATAAGACAATTCATCCATTTAGAGGGAATTTGTATTTGTTGAATATCTGAGGAGCGTGTTTTCTTTGTCATAGATACCAAAAGGGGGAGAAGAGATTTAAAGTTTTCCATCAATGCCAAAGGGGGAGTTTGTTGGCATGAATTGCAGTTTGCACAGAACTTGTTTTTGTCATTAATGTCAAACTTTAAAAATACCAAAGGGACAGGCGTGGATTAGTTTGCATAGGCATGGATCAGTTTGCATAGGCACGGTGGTTCCAGATTCGGAGATCAGCATGCCTCTCGACATACCAAAACGCGAAACTGCGAAGAACCCGAGAGTTTCTATTTCGGGATTTCGGGAGTTTCTATTTCGGCATTTTTGCATGGTAAGCAAAAACTTCAACATCACGAAGTCTCAAATGCCGAAATACCGAAACCATGACTTAATCTGAGTCATTGATCAGAGGGAGATCATGGATTGTTGATCTGACTCCATTTCGAAGTTTTGGATACTGGGAGTTGGAGGAGTCAAGATTCGAGACTCTTCATCACAGGAGTCCCGAAGTTCTGAAATGCGAAATGTTGAAATGGGAAATCGCAAAAGAACTTTATTGTTAAGCGCTTAGTCACTGCCTATAGTCACATTGATGAAGGCTCGAGGAAGGAGCTAGTGCAACCAAGCTCCATTTCGGAGTTTCGGGGAATGCGACATAGAGTATCAAGAAACTTCACCACAAGAATACCGAAATGCGAAATGTCGATATGCTGAAACGCCGAAATGCGAAAACATCGAAAAACCTTTTTGGTGAAGATTTCGGGGTTTGTGACTTGGAATGTTTAAACACTTCATCATAAGAAATGTCGAAACTCCGAAATGCGAAATGCCGAAATGACGAAATGAAAAATGCCGAAATACCGAGGATCAAGACTTGAAGTAACAAAACACTTCATCACAAAAGTGTCGAAATGTGAAACACCGAAAAACATTTGTATGCTCATCGAACGGTGTTGGTTAAATATTTAAACTAATCATGTGGATATTGTTTGTCTTGATGCTTTGGGAAATAAGAATTACTGTAAGAAAGTTATTCAGTTACTATAACTGATTCTTTGAAGCCTAAGGATTCGATTGTATGCACTGATGATACAGGTAGATATATAAAAATATTGTTGCAAGAAAAGAAAAAGTGAGAGAGGATTATGGGAAATATATTGCTCGGTAAAATTTGAGGAAGAGAAAAGACAGAGAAGGGAAGACACATACACAGATTGATGAATCTAAGTGTTCTGGTCAAGAATGAATTGTGCAGAGAGGATTTGAATCCTTAATTTTTGATAGATATGATAAAGAGTTGGTTTGTAGGTTCTTTGTGATAGAGAATGATTTCAGGGTGGTAGGGAGGAACAAGGGAAGACTGTAAAAGTCTCCTGTACAAATTGGTGCTTGTACATCTGGGAGTTGTAGCTTCCATTCAGTAGGTGTTGAAGAAACAGAGGTAGCAGTCTCATATCGTTTGTAGCTTAGATAAAATAAGAATGTAAAGAGGAGTTGGAACTTGCCTTTCATTCATAAGAAGAAGAGGTTTTTCCCTTTTGGATTTCCTCATGAAAAATCTTTGTGTCATTGTCTGTTTATGTGATTGCTTATTTATTTATTTGAATGATCTGTAGGAAGACATACAATAAATGTGTTCATTGAGTAATCTATTA
>ML788680.1:404969-417948 GCA_009831015.1 Picea engelmannii | reverse complement strand
AGACCTTAAATGGTCAAAATTGATGGGAACCTGGGCTTGAGCATTGTTTATGTGTCCTGGAGGTCCTAACCATTGCAGGGTAGGATGGGCAAGTAGTCATTCTTATTCTTCGTCGGTTAAACATCGTAGATTGCTTCTAGGTGCTTGATGTGCTTTTATGTTAGGTCGTTATGTTTGTTGTGGAATGAGTTGCATGCCTTGTGTTCGTCGTCGTGTTGCGATGTTGAGTATAATGTCATTATTACCTTCCTACATATACACACAAAAAAGGAAAAAATTGCACTTGTTATGTGAGGCTTATTGTCGTAATGAAATGGGAGGTTCGTTACATATGGTATCAGAGTGGGTTCAACCCGCGACTTGGGATCGCTACGGCTTTCGTTGATATGATTTGATTATAAGGTTACTAATTGAGTTGACTTGTATTCGTGCAGATAATCATGGTTAGAGGATGCCACGGAGGCAGATGATGGGGTGCTAGGGGAGGAGGTGCGATGCCTCCAGTAACATCCACACCCAAGGGATCTAACCCCCAGGGAGACGAGCAAGTTGTTTGACAGGAGAAAATAGCAGTTGGTGATGTGGTCAGAATGATGAGATCTTTTCATCACATGTCTGAGGCACTGATCAGCCATTTGGACAGAGATAAGGCCAGGGCGTCGACACCCCCTAAGGTTCCGCCATGCACTCTGGTCGGTATTGGTAGCGTTCACCGTGAACTCAAGAAGGTCAATTTTCCCGAGTTCTTTGGTGCCCCGGACGATGCAGCCACCAAGGCATGGTTGGAGAATATGGCAATGTGATTTGCACTTCGTGATTATACCTCCAACATGAAGGTCTACATGGCAGTATTTCAACTAAAGGGGAGCACTCTTCTATGGTGGAAGACGCTCCTATTGTAGCTGAACGTGGTCGTCGAAGATGTGTCATGGGAACTGTTTGAGGAACGGTTCCGAGAGAGGTACCTTTCAAAGGAATTCATTGAGCATCATCTCAATGAGTTCAATGCCTTATGATAGGGTGGTCGTACGGTGCCCGAGTACGAGGCCCATTTTATGGAGATGCTCTGGTATGCTCTGCATCTTAACACTGAGAAACTTAAGGTCAACAAGTTCATGTTCGGCCTTAATGAAAACTTACGTACAAAGGTTAGGATTTTTATGCCTCAAACCTTGCATGATGTCATCCAGAATGCCCTCATAGCAGAGGAGGAGCTTATCAGTGGGGGTTAGACCATGACTCTAGTGAGACCAGCAGGGAAGGTGTCATCTAGAGCACAACAACATCAAACACCAGCCAGACATACGTCGGGATATCATGGCTTCCAGAGGGGATCCACTTTCACTACACCTTGATGACCGACGCCTCAACAGTGGACACCTTATCGGGGACCACAACATCAGCAACAGCGTCGATCGCAGCAGCAACAGTTTAGGCCTGTTCAGCAGAATAGACCAGGATTCCAGGCCAATGGGCCGTCATCTTCTACTTCATGTACCAGGACTAATGGGCCGAAGAAGGGGTGTTGGACGTGTGGGGAGCCACACTACCAGCGCGACTGCCCGTTGGAGAGGACTAGACCATCTGGATCAGCCAGACCCACTACTGTGAGAGATATGGGCAAGGCCCATCAGATTCATGCAACGGTGAATAACCACTAGGCAGAGCATCAGTCGATTATGATCGAGACGACATGTACCATCGCTGACCAGACCCTTAGTATTTTGATAGATCCTAGTGCTACCGAGATTTTCATTTGTGGTGTAGTGATAAAAAGGATTAAGGTAAAGGTAGTTGAATAGGATGATTTTAGCTTTGTAGAGATGGCCTCAGGAGCCAAACAAAAGGTTGGAGGAAAGGTTATGGGCTATACCCTTAACCTGGGAGAGTTTGTCACCAAGTCTGACCTGTACATCATGATCTTAGGATCTTATGACAATGTGATTGGTATGGACTTGTTGGAATCGCATGAGGCAATACTCAACTGTAAGACGAAATGGTTGATATTGGTCGATGACGAGGGCTAGAGACGTGTGATTGTAGGCCAAAACCAGGGAGTTTCCTTGATGTTCATTTATTCCTTGCAACTTCGAAAGAGCAAGCGCAAGGGGTGAAAGATTTATGCGATCCTTGCATTAAATGAGAAGGGAGTAGTGGAAGGTCTAGAACACCTTCCGGTGGTGAGAGAGTTTGCATACGTCTTTCCAAAGGAGTTACCTAGGATGCTGCTGGAGAGGGAATTGGAGTTTACCATAGACCTAAAACCAGGAACTGAACCGCTAGCTAGAATGCCTTATCAGATGTCCACCCCAGAGTTACAGGAGTTGAGAATGCAACTGAAGGAATTGCTGGACCTCATACTGATAAGTCCTAGTGTGTCACCGTGGGGTGCACCTGTTATTTTCATACGAAAGAAGGATGGGTCGTGGAGGATCTGCATTGACTACCATCAATTGAACAAGTCCATGATAAAGAATCAATATCTGTTGATGAGGATTGATGATTTGTTCAATCAAATGAAGGGCGTGACGGTGTTCTCAAAGATCGATTTGCGATCAGGGTATCACCAGTTACGGATTAAGGAGTATGACGTCCCTAAGACTTCCTTTAAGACGAGGTTTGGACATTACGAGTTTACTGTTTTACCGTTTGGACTGACAAATGCCCCTGGGGTATTTATGAGTTTGATGAATGGGGTGTTCCGCGAGTACTTGGACAAGTTTGTCCAAGTATTCATTGACAATATTTTGATTTACTCTCGGACGATAGAGGAGCATGACGAGAACTTGCGCTTGGTACTACAGTGTCTGTGAGAGCACAAATTGTATGAGAAGTTATCCAAATGCTCATTTTATCAATCAAAGATCCACTACTTAGGGCACGTCATCTCCGGTGAAGGTATCGTTGTGGATCCAACAAAGGTCGAGGCCATTATGGAATGGCCTGCATTGACAATTGTCCCGAAAGTGTGTAGCTTCATGGGTTTAGCAGTATACTATCGACGGTTCATCAAGGGGTTTTCGAAGATAGAAAATTTGATCATGGAATTGCAGAAGAAAAACAAGAAGTTTGTTTGGACCAAGAAATGTGCGGAAACATTTTGGAGGCTCAAGGAGTTGTTGACGACAACACCGATACTAAAGGTCTTGTACATGGATGTGAACTTCTTGGTATGCACTGACGCATCCAAGGAAGGCTTAGGTGGAGTCTTGATGCAAGATGGACGAGTGATCGCTTACATTTCGAGGAAACTGAAAAGGCATGAGGAGAACTATGCGACACATGATTTGGAGTTGTTAGCCATCATATATGCCTTGAAGGTTTGGAGACACTACCTTGTTGGACAAAAATTTGAACTAAAGACTGACCATTGTGGACTACAACACATCTTTATGCAGAGTGACCTGAACGTGTGACAACGACGTTGGTCAGAATTGCTTAGCGAGTATGAATTCGATATTACTTACATAAAATGAATAGGGAAGTGAGTGGCAGATGCATTGAGTTGGAGACCACGCATCTTTTCGGTGCTGCCTCTTCAGACAAATCTACATGAAAATATTCTAACCTTACAGTGTGATGATGACTGGTACAAAGAGGTCGAGGGTTTTATTGGACAAAACACAATGATGGTACCATGATTTGAAGGATTTTCATTTGATAGTGATGGTTTATTGAGGTTTAAAAATAGGATATACATACCACTGAATGACGAATTGAGGATGTTAATCCTGAGCGAGGCTCATAGAGCAGTTTACATCGCTCACCGGAGAGTCACGAAGATGAGAGAAGACCTTAAACCCTTATTCTTCTGGATGGGAATGAAGGCATACATAGTCAACTATGTGGTCAGATGTCTAGAATGTCAGTAGGTAAAAGATGAGCATAGACACCCAGCAGGATTACTAAAACCACACGCTATTCTAGAATCGAAACGGGAGTCTATTTCGATGGATTTTATTGTTGGATTGCTACTGATGGCAAGGAGACATGACTCGATTTCTGTAGTAGTAAACACTCTGACGAAGATTGTTCACTTTATTCCTGTGCGTACGACATATCAGGCACCTGACATAGCTAGATTTTTCACTAGTGATATTGTGAGGTTGCATGATGTGCCTAAGAGGATTATATTCAATCGAGGATCAATGTTTACTGAACGATTTTGGACGAGTTTCTAAGAGGCCTTGGGAACCCAACTTAACTTTAGTACTGCGTATCACTCGGAGACTGACGGATAGACTGAACGAATGAACCAGACCTTGGAGGACATGTTGTGCATGTACGTGATGGACCAACGAAAGCGTTGGGAAGAATTCTTGCCACTAGTGGAGTTCGCTTACAACAATAGTTACTAAAGAACCATTAAGATGGCATCTTTCGAGTTTCTTTACAGGCGATCGTGTCAGACGCCTTTGAGTTGGGATCAACTTGAGGATAGGGTCCTAGTGGGACCAGAAGTGATCCAATAAATGGAAGAGAAAATGGAAACAATAAGACAAAGAATTAAAGAAGCACAAAATCAACAGAAGAGTTATGCCGATGTGCACCATGTCGACCGTAGTTACGAGGTCGGCGATGGAGTTTTCTTGCAGGTTAAACCGCATAAGAGTTCGATCAAGTTTGGGAAGGGAGATAAACTCTCTCCTAGGTTCATGGTACCTTTCAAGATTGTGGAGAGAAAGGGGTCCATGGCCTATCGACTAGCCTTGCCTGATTCTTTGAGGCATATGCACGATGTTTTTCATGTATCTGTTTTGAGACATTATATCAGTGATCCTACACATGTTATTGACATGAGTTCCTTGCAGGTATCAGATGAGGGGACTCTCATAGCTGAGTTGATATGCATCTTGGATCATCACGTTCGATAGCTACGACATCGAATGATAGAGCAGGTCAAGGTCCAGTGGGACAATTATAGTCTGCACTTGGCGACCTGGGAGGACACATATGATATCTGCCAACAGTCTCCATTTTTGTTTGATAGATAGACATATGATACTGTGATACACTTTATTTTGACATTTATACTGTGAAACTTCGGGACAAAGTTTAGACCAAGAGGGGGTGTATGTAACATCCCGCTCTGGTGCACTGAGCGAACTTATTCTTTGAGGACACTTTCTTGCAAGTGATCCATATTATTATGCTATTAAAACTTTTGATTTTGATTATGAGGCGTTATGGGTTGATGACATGTTGTTTTACTGCATTGACATAGACAGGTGCTATTGACTCAGTTTTACTGAGTGTGCAGGATTTTGGACCTTGAGGATGCAGAGGCATCGATGGAACCCCTTGGACTCCAGATTGAGTCAGGGAGTATACCATTGGGTTTTGATTGTATTACTGTGATATTAGTGCATATGAATAGATCATATGATATGGATATATTCTGACACAATTTGTTTATGATGCAGGCTGATGATAGCTTGCCAACCAGACTCACATGTAAAGTAAAGGGGTCATGCATGACTACTAGAGATGTTGAGGGAGAGGTGTGGACAACATCCCTGCCACAGCCTACTAGCACTCTTGCCATGGCTCGAACTGTAGGTTAACATTTACCTATTTTGAGAGGACCCACGATGTCGTGAGGGCAGACTGCGATAGTCACTCACGATGATTCTAAGGGCATGAAATAAGGTGGGGGATTTATTCCTTAGAGGCCCTTAGTCTCCCACAAGTTCACCTGGTGGAGTATTGACTCGAGGGGTTTTTGATGTCTACCAAGTCAGTCAAGAGGTGAGTGACACCCTCAGAGCACGTGGTGAATCCTGAAGGGCACGTCACGCAAGAAAAATGGAAAGAGTAAAATGACACCCTTGGAACACGTAGTGCATCCTAAAGGGCACGTCGCGCAAGGGAACAGATGAGGCGAATGGCACCCTTAGAGCACCTAGTGCGTCTTGAAGGGCACGTCACGTTGTTTTGATAAATGAATGAACTTAGACAACCTTAGGATGAACAATGTGATAAGAATTTAAAAAAAAAAAAAATCTCTATTAAAATGTCGTCCATCATGAAAATTAAGGTCTAGGTCTAAATCATGCTAGTGGTAAAATTTTATCCTTTTTATAAAAAATAAATTATATATATATATATATATAAAGAGTATGATCTTCGTTAAATCTTGTAATAGGGAGGGAGTAAGAAATTTAATTTATTCAAAAAAAAATAAAAAAAATCAGTTGGAATATAATTAAAAAAAAAAGGAATTAATTGTTTTATTATTTTTGATAACTTGAAATATACTAATTAAATGAGAAAAGGGAAAAAGTGTTAATTTCTACACATGCCTTTTTGAGTTCTAATTAAAAAGGGCAAAGAGGGAAAATATAAAATATTAGGAAACTAGGAAAAGAGATAAACATAAAAAGGGAAAAAGGGAACATAGGGGAAATAGCGGAAAATCAAACTTAGTGAAGTATATACCATTTAAGAGATTTCTATTTTAAACTGAACTAGCTATTTAATAATGGGGAAAGCCTTTAAAACCTGTAAGAGAATTTGGGGACACCTA
Source organism: Picea engelmannii (assembly GCA_009831015.1). Taxonomy (NCBI): domain Eukaryota; kingdom Viridiplantae; phylum Streptophyta; class Pinopsida; order Pinales; family Pinaceae; genus Picea; species Picea engelmannii. The sequence goes on along the minus strand of ML788680.1, from coordinate 411,422 downwards.
GGAGTGATTCTAGGAGTAACTCTAGGTGGGTGAGGGAATTAAAGATAATTGATTAATTAAAGAAATTAATTTATGGAGGAATGAAGGGGATGGGTGACACTTGTACGGGGAGGGATTTTTTGGAATTAAATTTTAAAAACTTAATTAAACGAGATTTTAGGAAAGTAAGGAACAACAAAACTCTATATAATGAAGGGAGGAGATGGAGGTAAGGTCTCTTTTGTTTTGCATAACGTTACGCTGCAGAAATATCTACTTGACTGACTTAACTTGTGGGAGTTGGGATACCCAGCTTCGTGAGGAGTGGTAGCTCGACCTTGTGAGGCGAGCTGGGAGCTAGTCGAAATCTCTGGATAGTGAGTGTGTGGCCCCTTTGCGGCTCGGGGGGCTAAGGGAGAAGAAGAGTACCCCTAGCATTGGTTGGGAGGTACCGGTGTAGTCTCACCAGTCGGCACGCGGGAGTTGCAAGGAGCACACGGGAAGTCCACTCCGAATAGGAAATGGTACGCTTTCTTCATTTTGTATGGTAAATTGTTTGAGAACTTATGTTTGAATATACATTTTTACTTGGGTAAGTGAATTGATTGTCTAGATGGTTTTCTGAAATTTTCTTAGCCTAGATTGATGATAGATTGACTCCCGTGGATTTATTTCCCCACATGTCTTGACCACCTTGTTGTGTTGATTATGACCTTCGTGGTTCTTTAGCCTTCGTCCCTAGCTCACCAATCCTCGCTTGAGCAGTTGATCAAGAGCTTGATCTACGGTCGTCACCTTAGCATTAAAAGACCTATGGATCTCAACGCCTTGCTTTTCTGTGCGAGGATGATGAGAGAAGGATGAACCTGTTAGCCGACTACCCTTGATGTTTGTTCCTGACTAATTGTTGATTCTTCCATCTGGCAACGACCTCTGCATGTGGATTATCTTGTGTCCTGGTTGGTTTTCTCTATGCCTTCACTGATAGAACCCCTGCAATCATTCCATGACCTTTCCCATTGGATCCTTGCGTTCTCCTACTATTGTCTGCGTTGTATTGGGGTTATAGCAATGGAAAAACGAAATGATTTCTGGTATGCATTTTTATTTTGGGTATTCTGGCAATGAGAAACTAAATGAATTAATCTCTGCATTTTACATTGGGTACTCTGGCAATGAAAAACGAAATGAATTCATCTCTGCATTTTACATTAGGTATTCTGGCAATGAAAAACGAAATGATTTCTGGTTTACATTTTTATTTTGGGTATTCTGGCAATGAGAAACGAAATGAATTCATCTCTGCATTTTACATTGGGTATTCTGGCAATAAAAAATGAAATGAATTCATCTCTACATTTTACATTGGGTATTCTGGCAATGAAAAACAAAATGATTTTTGGTCTGCATTTTTATTTTGGGTATTCTGGCAATGAGAACGAAACGAATTCATCTTTGCATTTTACATTGGGTATTCTAGCAATGAAAAACGAAATGAATTCATCTCTACATTTTACATTGGGTATTCTAGCAATGAAAAATGAAATGATTTCTGCTCTGCATTTTTATTTTGTATTCTAGTGACGAAAAGAGGAATTATTCTTATCTGCATTTCGTTTTACCTTTGGGGCAATTTTTCCCTTGATAAAGACTGTGTTTTTCTTTAAAATTTCATTGCCATTGATTCCTGTTAATGCCCACGATTTTCATTTAATGAATGCCCACATTTTTTCTTTTCAATTCATCAAATTTCCTGCTGTGAAAGACCACGATTTTGGAAATTAAAAACGGACTGTGTTGCATGTTGAATTCGCCCACGTTTTTTCTTTTCAATTCATCAATTTTCCTGCTATGAAGGACCACGATTTTGGAAATTAAAAATGGACTGTGTTGCATGCTGAATTCTCCCACGTTTTTTCTTTTCAATTCATCAAATTACTTGTTGTGAATCGACCACTTTTTCCTTTGAAAACTTGTTTGCGTTTTACTGTTGAAGGCCCATAAAATTGCCATTCAAATGTGTGGTTGAGGTTGCCGTAAATGGTCACGGTTTTTCCCATTAAAGTTTGACTTAAATTGTTGTTCACACCCATGATTTTTTCTGTGAAACTGAGGTCTGTGTTGCTTCCTTGATTGATCACGAAATACCTTTAAAACTGTGACAGTGTTGCCCTTAAATGATGGGATGTGTCTGCTGGTGATTGGACGAATTAGCCTAATTAGCTGACTACGCGTTTAATCTATAAACGACCTTGGTTTTAGACAACAATATCCTCAGTTACACCTTAGCCTTAATTTCCTTCTATCTATCTTTATGGTTAACTTGTGTCGAACAGCAATGTAACGACCTCCTCGTTACGACAACCATTCTAGTAACAGGTGCAAAAATGTTTTTTTTTGTAAGGTGTGTGCGCACGTGTAGAAGTCACAACATACTTAACGGTACGATGCCACTCGACAACCAACAAGACGCAACCACGAAGTTCATCACAAGAAGACTGAAGGCCTCAACGAGAAACCGCAACAAATATTTCCATAGGCAGACGACACATGACACAATCATTAAGACATACTGGGGGTGCACAGTGAGAACATAGAGGGAAGACTCTCAGGTGTTAGGGTTACTATTTCTGCACAGGAAAGCAAGGCGTTTAGTCTTATGTCTTCTCAAAAGAAGATTAGACCGGCTCCTAGCCGACTGCTCAGGCAGAAACTAGTAACCCGACCTAGAACAAGACGCAAGCAAGACGAACACAACTAGACGACCCTGACAATCACAGTGATAGCAAGTAATAATGCCCCTAGACATAAGGTGTACAACTATCAGCTGTAAGCAGTAAACGACACCAGGTGTTAAGTACAATACGGTCACAGAATGAAGAATCCATTAGTAGAGTTTACTATTTCTGCACAGAAAAGCAGGGCTTTTAGTCTTATGTCTTCTCGAAAGAAGATTAGACCGGCTCCTGGCCGACTGCTCAGGCAGAAACTAGTAACCTTCGTCAGGTGTGTCGCAAGAGTGGAACCCTTCCTTTAAAGGGCCCGAGACTCTTGATACAGCACTGGATCCTTTACACGGAAAAGTACACACAAACCTATATGCTAAGGCTACTGAAGGTGTCTATATCCCGCCCGACACAAACAGACCAATCGACAAATTTTTACAACCCAACGCAACCATAGACGAAGAGAGACCACGTCTTCTACAGAAGGCGCAAGACAAGGACTTGGATGACGACCATTAAAATTAATGGCAAGGCAATGTCTAAGACTCATCCGTGGTTGAATACTAGCCTGATTTTCCATATTATCTCACCTTGCCTCCCAATTTATTACTATACTTTACAATGACCTTAAAAAGGTTAATATTGTGCTTTAAACGTCATCAATAACATTTCGATTTAAACAAATAGTAACATTGCAATTGAACAAGTATTATCATTGCGGTTAACCAAATATTAACATTGCGCTTAAACATCATCATTAACATTCAATAAAACAATATTAACCATGCAAGTTGAACCAGTATTAACCTGGCAGTTAAACAGATATTAACATATCACTTTAAACATCATTATTAACAATCCACTTTAACAAATATTAGAATTGCAATTCGAACAAGTATTATCATTGTAGTTACAACCAATATTACCATTTCGCTTTAACATCATCATTAGCATTTCACTTGAACAAATATTATCATTGCAATTCGAACGAGTATTTACAATGCAGTTAAACATATACTAACATTGCGCTTTAGACTAGTGTTAACCTCTCTATTTTAAACAAATATTAATATTGCTTTTAATATTGCCTTTTTATGTTGCTTTTCATATTGCCAATGGTGTCGTCTAACTCAACTCAATGTACGTCTAGTAGCTAGAATTTAGAGGCAATAATCAATGCATGAACTTTCCATATAGACCCAATGAACTCATTATTCATAAACCTTCCATAACTCTGTATGCATAACCTTCCCTATAATATGGATACTCAATAATTAATGCATCGACCCTTCAAGACTCAATATACATAACCCCTTAGAATTTCAATATAATAAGGCAAAAACATCAGTATTCTGGAACCGACTTACCAGCTGCAACGTTATTAACCATAATGAAANGGGGGGGGGGGGGGGCATCAGAACCCGACATTGCTTACCACACAAAAGCAGTTAACTAATTTAGTCATTTACGGAATAACAGTTGTATATCAATCAACATACCAAACGCATACCAAAACGCATACCAACATACCAAAACGCATACCAATAATAGTTATATATATCAACGCATACCATACGCAGTTAACAATTTAGTCATCGCGGAATTTAGTCATTTACGGAAATGACGGTTACGGTAATAAGCAATTAACAATGTAGTCATTTACGGAAATATCAGTTATATATCAATCAAGCATAACAGACGCATATCCATTTAGAGCTTACAAGGTTAAATCGCGCGCAGTAACAGGTATCAACAAACGCATACCAAATGCACACGACATAAATGCCACTGTAGGTAAATAAGGCGCAGACCCCAGAGGAAACGCACTGTGATTTCGCCCAAAATCGAGGAACGCAGATACAGAATTAAATGAAAAGTAAGGGAAGTCGGTTTGGCATTCAAATTGCAGTTGGATGGGTAACTCCCATTAAACGCAGGCCAAACAAGGAAACGAAATGCAATGCAAAACACAGTCATTAAAATGCAGGCCCAACAAATAAAACGCCCAGCAATAGTGCCATTCGCCCAAATTACAGTGGAAATTAAAACGCCCCGGAATAGCGCAATTCGCCCAATGACAGTGTCAAAATCAAACGCCCAGGAATAGTGCAATTCGCCCAATTACAATGGCAAGGTTAAACACCCAGGAATAGTGCAATTCTCAAGCTGAGATTCTCAGATACGGTGAGTTTGCTCAACTTGCTATGATGCTTTTGATGAAAGAAGGCACTCTAACTATTATGGAACTTGGAAACACAACAACCGCTCTCCGTTTCGGAAAATGGGATTTTTTTTTTATTTCTGGTTATCAAGTCACCAAATATATATACTTCGATACTGGAGTTTTGCTCGATGTGGAAATAAAAACGCCCAAATCAGAAATGCTCGTGGTGTATAATAAAAACGCCCACAGCATAAAACAAAAACACCAATGTAAAAAAAATTCTCACTGTGGGTAAAAAAAAAACGCCCAATCCCACAATAGAAGACATAGGTCATTCACGCCTGTATAACTCATATCAACATGCCCAAATGCAACAGAAAAACACAAATCAAATTAATGCCCCACACATACCATGAATGCGATTAAAAAAACGCCCAATAGAACAGTTGCAAAATGCCCATTATAACAGAGGCAAAACGCCCAATGACAGTTACAAAAATGCCCAAAATCCCACAACAGAAGACGCACACAGTAAAATCATTTCCAGTACAGTGATATAAAGACAATTGTCGAATCAATCTCAAAACAACATTGCTGAAACGAAATTTTTCCGAATATAAAAATGCCAGAACAATCTCACAATATCATCATCAATAACAGTAAATTTGTTGAATATAAAAATGCCTTCTACTTCAACAATTAAAATCATACCATTGCCTTACGCCCATGTCAGAAGACGTCCCACGCTCTATGCCGCGTCCCGCGCTCCATGCCGCGTCCCGCTCGTCGACCGTAGAAGGCTCACCGGTACCTCCCAGCCAAACGCTAGGGGTACTCTGCTTCCCCCTTAGCCCCCCGAGTCACAAAGGGGCCACACAAGATCCAGAGATAATACTAGCTTCTCAGCTCGCCTCCACGGCTGAGCTACCACTCCAACACAGCTGAGATAAACCCAACTCCTCACAAGAAATCCGTCAAGCCACAATTCGGCAGTGTAACGTTACGCTAGTCGTTCATCCCTTCTTCCTTCCTTTCCCCTTCTTTTATAGAAATTTGAGACCCACCTACTTTCCTAAATCATTATTTAATTAAATTTTTAATGACAAACCTCTAAACATTCTTTGTCGTCCAAGTGTCACTCATCCCTATGGTTCTCCAAAATTAATTTCTTTTTAATAATTAAAAGACTCAATTCCCTCACTCCCCCAAAATCACTCCTTAAATTACTCCTAGGGTTGCTAGATCCCCTCTCATGCTTTTAATAACTTTCCTAAAACGAAGTTGCTGATTTTTAGTAACTCCTAAATGTTGATTCCTTTTTGCTTTTTACCCTATGTCCCCTACTTTCCATTATTAAGTTTCCTTTATTTCTAGTTTCTTTAATTCTATTATTTAATTCTCTCTTGTTATTTTTACTTTTAGACCCAAAAGATAAATGCGTTTTTTAATCTTTTCAATATATTTTTAAATTCCTAGATTTTATACTCCCACACTTTAATAAAATTTATTTCATCTTTATCATTTAAAAGCCATGGGTTTCACTTAATTTATTTCCCTCATTACTTTACCCCCTTTACTTTTAGG
>ML788680.1:342209-373514 GCA_009831015.1 Picea engelmannii | reverse complement strand
TTAAGAACTTTAATTAACACCTAGGAGGGTTTTAGTTTACGCCCTATGTTTATTTTTGTAGGATCTTTTTCTTAGGGCTAGTCAAAATTTGTCTTAGAGATGTTTTAATTTAGGTTTTGATTTGAACAGGGCGACAATTTAATCAGGGGAGTCATTTTTAAGAATTTTATCAGGCGTTAAGGTCTAGGGTCATCTGGGTTGTCTCATCATCATCATCAATGCGATGTGCCCTTCAGGATGCACTACGTGCTCCAAGGGTGCCACTCGCCTTGTTTACTTCGGTTGCGCGACGTGCCCTTCAGGATGCACTACGTGCTCCAAGGGTGCCACTCGTTGATTTGCATTTCTTTGCGCGACGTGCCCTTCAGGATGCACCATGTGCTCCAAGGGTGCCACTCGTTGGCTTGACGGATTGGTAGACTTTATAACCCCTGGAGTCAACACTCCGCCAGGTGAGCTTGTGGGAGACTAAGGGCTCTAAGGAATAAGGCCCCCGCCTTATTGCGCGCCCCTTAGAATCATCGTGAGCAACTGTCGCAGTCTGCCCTCACGGCATCGTGGATCCTCTCGAACTAGGTAATCGTTAACCTACAGTTCGAGCCACGGCGGGAGTGCTAGTAGGTTGCGGCAGGGTTGCTATCCACACCTCTCCCTCAATCTCTCTGGAACTCGTGTGTGGCCCCTTTACTCCATATGTGAGTCTAGTCGGCAAGCTATCATCAACCTGCATCATCAACCATCATGTCAGATCATGTCAACAACATATCATCAAATCAATAGCATAGCATCAAATCAAAAACAATATCACCGTAATGAAACAACCAAATAGCCCACTCCCTGACTCAATCCAGAGTCCAAGGGAGTTCCACCGATGCCTCTGCATCCTCAAGGTCCAAAACCATGCACACTCAATGAAACTGAGTCAGCAGCACCTGTCTACATCAATGTAGTAAAACCATCCTGTCATATAACTTAACGCATCATAAAGAAGGAAAAATTTTTATCATCATAAAAATCCAGATCACTTGCGAGCAAGTGTCCTCAAGAATAAGTTTGGTAAGTGCGCCAGAGCGGGATGTTACACTAGAGTCCATTTTTGTGTCATGTGGCCTCTACTTTTCAATATTTTTTAATATTTTTGGGTCTAGATAAGATCTTATTTTTGGCTTCTCACATCTACTTAGTGTTTTGTTAGCACTTTTATTACCATTTATGGCGTCCAATTTTGCATTATTTTGAGCATTGTATGAAACTAAATTGCATCCTTTTAGCATAATGTTGGTGCACATTTAAGTCTGCCTATTATGTTGATTTGGTGTTGATGTGGCATCATTTTAACATCCAATTGTAGTCCCTTCTATTGGGTTTAGTGATTAGGTTTAGAAGTTTGGGGTTAGTGGTTAGTGTTTAGAGTTTAGGGGTTAGGGTTCAAAAGTAAGGGTGTTCAAATTATCCAAATTTCCTTAATGTTAGGTACATATGCTATCTATGTGAATGAATTTTTTTTGTTGTGTTGGGTGCATTTCTCATGTAGGTTTGTTTATTATGTGCATGGGTGTGTGGGTAGGTCCATACCTTAGATGCATTGCTCATGTGAATTATGTCTCTCTTATGTGTGTCTTTTATATACATGGTTTAGGTGAATGGGTTAGCTATATAGGTTACATGTTAGAGTTAGTTGTATGGTTTAGATGTGTGATTAGGTGCATATATTAGGTACATTTCTCATGTTAGGTGTATTGATTATGTGCATGGTGCATGGGAGTTTAGGTGTGTGAGTAGTTGCATAGGCTAGGTGTATTAAGTATTTGTATGAGTATGTATCATATATAGATGGGTTAAGTGCACATCATAGGTTAGATTTGTGACTTATGTTCTTGGGTTAAGTGTTCGATAGGTGTTTGTGTTAGTTTCATCTCTTATGTGTGTGAGTGTCACATATGTGTATGGGTTAGGTGCATGGGTTAACTATATGGAGTGAATGTGTGGGTTGTTAGGTGCATGGTTTAAGTGCAATATAGGTTAGGTTCATTTCTTATGTTAGGGGTTTTCATTATGTGTGTGAATGTGTGACTAGGTCCATAATTTATAAGGTGTATCACTTATGTGCATGAGTCCATTGTTTATATACATGGTTCAAGTACATGTGTTAGTGATGTGGGTTACATATGATAATTACTCACATCAGTTATATGTGTGCTTAGGTGCATCATTCATATTAAGCATGTTTCTTATGTTCATGGGTGTGTGATATTTTATGTCTGTGGGTAGGTGCATAAGTTAGGTGTTCCATACATGTTATGTTATGTGTTTCTTATGTGCATCAATGTGCTCTTTATATCCATGGGTTAGCAATTTGGATTACATGTGTGTGTTAGGTGCATGGGATAGATGAGTGGGAAGGTGCATAGGTTAAATTAATTTCTTATGTTAGCTATATTATGGCTTATATGTTATTGGTGTGTAGGTGGGTGACTAGGTTAGGTACATTTTTCATGTGCATGAGTATCTCGCTTATGTGTTTTGATTAAGTACATGGGTTATATATTTTTATTTCATGTGTGGAAATTAGGTGCATGGGTAGGTCCATAGATTAAGTGCATTTCCTTCTCTTTTTTCTTTTTTTTTTTGGCATTTCTCTTATGTGAGTGGTTGTGTGGGTTAGATGTGTGGGTAGGTGCATAAAGTTAACTATGTTGATAATTTTAGTTGTATTGCTTACATGTGTATTTCATGTGTCACTTATGTTACTCTTATATACATGGGTTAGGACATGCATTTATGATATTAAGTGTGATGTTACTCACATGTGTGGGTATGTGGGTTATGTGTGTGGGTAGATGCATAAGTTCAGTGTGTTTTTTATGTATCATTAGTGGAGAAAGTGTAATTGAATATTGAAAAAATACCAAAAATCAATGATATGGTACCATGTTTTGGATGGATACCATGAATATTATACTGATAATTTTATTGTCCATTCCAATTACATGTCAATTGGGATACCAAAAAGGATCCTAGTTAGAGATACCAACAAGGATACCAATTAGAGATCTGAAATGGAGAGTAATATTAGCAATATGATATTGTTGGTACCCATATAGAAAAAAGTATTCATGTTTCATATTTTTTATATTGATATATTCTTATTTAGTATTATAGTTAATTTTTTATTAATTAATTGATTTTCCTATATGTCATAATTGTTTTTCCAAGGAAATCCTCGCGGAAACCTTCTGAGTACTTCCTCATGTTTCATGGATGGTAAACGAGGTAAACTTTCATCCCAGATTATGGGGCCTAAACCCAAGGAGATCAAGAGAGTCGAACCCGTGACCTCCCCAATTGATCATTAGGGAAGAAATCTCACGTTAAGATCAAGATCACTCAAGCTAACCCTTGAGGCTTTTCCTATACTCCATACTTATTATGATGTTTTTGTAAATATATACTGAATTTCTAACATTAAAAAATATTTAGTTAATCAACATACATAATACGTAACAATAGAGATAACAATTTTAAAGTCTTGTGCAAGATTGATAAGTAAGAATAAAATATGAATTTCATATTAAGTATAATAAACGATAATACTTATTCACTCGACATTATTGAAAATCTAAGTATTATGAAATAAAATATGAATTTCATAGTAAGTATAATAAAAATAATACTTATTCACTCGACATTATTAAAAACCTAAGTATTATGCTACAATATCCTCATCATTACATGAATATTTGGGTAGAAACCCCCAACCAAAATGAAAGGGACCACTTTTACGGATAAGGAAAGAACAAAAGTGTATTGCTTGGGCACTTGACTAATCCAAGCAAGATGGAGAAATGTATATATAAGTTAGGATGTATTGTTAGGGAACTGTAGGTGTTGATCATGAATATATAAGAGTAAGTAGTGATATATATTAATGTATTGGAAGGAACTATAATTGTAGGAGCTTATCAAAAGTTAGAAAGTTGAATTGAGATAAATTCTATCATCTTTGAGAGTGGATTTTTTCCTCGTGTTAACATTTTTCCATTGAATTTTTTATTGTCAATTTAGTGTTTATATATTTAATTTTTTATTATTACAATTGTTTATGATGTTGTATGTATGGATAAATTGTGTTATGTATATTTTATACTCAATTTTTGGTAAACTAAAGAATGTGATTATATTAATAGTCTGTATTTGGAGAGCATTTTGATTATATACAAAAGAATCCTACCATCAAATATATCAAGATGTCCATCTTGATAGGTAAACTCCAATATCAAGTTTTTTTGGTGTGTGGGGAAGGGGGCGGAGAACTCACTAAAATCATTTTCTAGCATTTTTGACAATGTTAAAACCAAGAAAAGATATACAATCAAGGATATAGGTATATGTTTATTTTATCCACTTTAGTGTGTAACATAACTAGTAGATAACATGATGTCAAATACTTATAGTAACGGAAGAGAAATGGAATTTCTCTTGTCATAATCAAGTCTAACCCATTATAAAGAGATTCTAGTAATATGCATTTCTATTCCACTATTATATGAATAGAATTTTAAAACCATAATCATAATGAATTATTTAGTATCATCTTGATGATATATATCTTTAAGAAGTTAATATAGAAAACTAAAATATTTGGGCAAGGTAAAATAAAATTCACAAGTACATACATAATCATGCCAATACATGTACATTAAGAAACTGGTTTTAGTAGTCCTTAAAAATCCCAAATATATTTACAGGTTGTTCACAACAAAAATTTTCCAAATTCAAAAAATGGCATACATTGGATGGAATATTTCCTTCTAGTATCTGAAGAGATTTATTAATGTATTTGGAATCCTTCACTATAATATTAATAACCATGTTGAAATAGAAAGGATATATCCAAAAACACACAAAATAGACACACATGTAGAATCCAATATAGAGACAGTGCTATGAGCCAAAAGTCCAATTCAATATTCATATTTTCCCGGATGTGGATGCCAATGCGGACCACCTAGATCCCACTAACGTCACCTCTAGTGCAAAAACTGATGGACACCTGGCTCCTGCCCCTCCCATCCTCCATGAGAATTAAATCTGGGTTCTGCTCGAGGCTTCGAGCTTTAACTTTGCAAACCATTTCTCTCATGCTCCAGATGCACTGAGGTACTATGGCGTCGAGTGTGGATCTGCAAATTGTGTGGGAATTGATTGCCTAGATTTCTTCCCTTTTCAAAACGGGGAACCTCCACTTCTGGCTCATTTTGTTCTTCCCTGGGCTCACACTCCTTCTCGACAAACCTTCTCTTTATTCTCAGAGCTCCCCTAACATCTCCTCTCTAGAATTATCCTTCTCTAACAACCACAAACTTAGAAGTGTGTCATGGCCCTCTACTAGGCCTCTCCACAGAGCGCTCCTGGTTCCTGCAATGCCTAAACGCATGTGTGCAACTCCTCATCTGGGGATGGGTATTCATGGAGGTAGAGCGATAAGCACCCATTCTCATCCTACCGTCGTTAGTCGGGAAGGCTATGAATGCTTGGTCATGCGCTCCATTCGAAAAATGTTGGACAATTAGGAGGAGGATATGATCAACTACCATCCAACAACCCAACACACCGAGAGGCATCAAAGAAGCTATTGGATGATAAACATTTGTTGGTTCGCGCCCTTCTCAGTCTTCCTAGTGTGTTCATTCAAAGTCCCTCCAACCCATCCCAGTCTCCTAGAAACCACTCTTTGTCCTTGGATGGACAACACAACAACCTCGAGCCTTTAGATATCATATGTAAGTACAAAAAAGAAGGACAACCGGTCAAGCAAGTGGCTTAAGCAAGCAAAGCCCAAAATTCTCTCCCCATGCAGAAAGTCTGTCACAATGATTTTCCTTCCCCGTCCTCCTTCAACAAATGTATAAGACTTCCAACCAAGGAGGAAAAATCTAGCTCCACCAGTTCCTCCAACGACAGCGACTTTGTCGGGTGTCTAGTGATCGGACAAATCCCCCCTGGAGGTCTTCCTCCTTAATTATCTTTCTCTCGTCTGTTTTCAGGTTTCCTACATCTTGTTTAGTTCTAGTTTTTCGTATGACAAGTCAAACATTGCTAAGACATGAAGTTTCTTTTAAGAGCCTAGTTTCCCTCTATGGGAAGGCATGTTTTTCCAAGGTTTGATTGCCTGGTTTCCCAGTAAGGGCAGGATTAGACTCTAGAACTCTACATCTTTCTCTCTGGACATCTCTTTCTCAATTCAACTCAGTTCTCTTGATTGTACTATTATTGTATTTTTAATGGAATATCTCAGGAATTTACAAAAAAAAAAAATCCAATTCAATACAATTTCCTAAAGTACCTCCCCCATTTGTTTGACCTAGATCCTCTAGATCGTTAGAGGAAATTTGGTCAAAATTGAAATTCCTAAGAAAATTATAAGATAATATTCCATGTATCTCACATCACATTATTGTGTAATTTAGGTTAATATAAAATTACAGAGTGAGAATTAAAGACAATAACGAGAAGTTTAGATTAATAAGTACACACAATAAATGATAATAAATATCATACAATAAATAATGCAATATTAATATATAATAATAATGGAAGTACAATATGATATACAATATAATGATATATAATATATTATTAACATATACTAATAATATATTAACATATAATAATAATATATTATTAATATATAATAATAGTGGAAATACAATAAATAAATTATAGTATATATCATACAATAACTAATGAAAGTACTAATAATATAAATATTTCATATTTAGTACTTCAAATATATTTATCATATCTTGAAATGGCCTCAACAAGAGCTTAACCAAGGTGAGGTGTATATATAGTTAAATATTGTCAAATAAAAAAAAACATAACCATCCCTTACTTTTATAGTTCCAACTCAATGATGATTGTCGACTCAATTCTTTGAAATTGTATTGGTTATTGTATTTCAAATTCAACAAGTATGGTTTTTGTATTTACCCCATTTTAGACCAAATTTCCTATAATGTTTAATCAACAACTCACCCTCTAAGGAGAACATCCCTTAGTCCCATAGAATTTCCTTCCCCCCCTATCATTTATACACCCTACATAGCATTAATCAAATTGGTATAATTTTAATCCAAATCCTCGAGCCACCACAAGGCCATGTCCTATTACCACCTCTACCTAGGTCTACTAGCAATTACACAAGCCACTAGTTCCTTATTGTGCCGATAAAGATCAACAATCCTACAATATTGAGATTTTCATCCCCACAAACATCACTATTGGGGACGAGGTGAAAATATCCTCAATCATCCATCCATGGAAGTTTTTACTCCTCTTCCATACAACATTTCCTTCCATATCATCCACTTCCTTACGATAATGGTAGAATGCTTGGATTCAGAAGTAACATCTAGGGCCTCCACATCCCTTGTCTACCTTTTTCTCCTAGGTTGTTGAAGCCTTCTTTTTCTCTCTAGAATCATTCTAGAGGTGCCTAACTCCATTTTAATTAAGAATAAATTGATAAAAAAAAACACCTTTGATCATCCTAAAACCCCTAATAATATAAGAGTGCTGCAACAAATCATCAACCTCCTCCCACGTATTAAGATCACCAGATCCTCTAGACCCATTGTTCATCATTATAAATGATGAAGCATGTGAAATATCCCTCATAACTAATGTATCTAGGATACCCCATGGTAATCTCATCAGCTAGAACTACCATATCACCAGAAATAGGAATGCCAAGGTCATTCCTAACTCGAGAAATTTATTTAGCATGTATGGGAATGGTAATCATCAACAATATCAAATATGACACCCCATCCAAGGAACCACACACCCTATATTCAAAGAAGTGAGATTAACTAAAACGCTCATGAACTAATCATTACAACGCTCATGAACTAATCATTAATATTATAAGGTGATTGTGTCAATATAAAGGCTTAGGTAGTCTGGATAAATGACCAACACTCACCAAATAGAGAGGTCTATGAGGTATCAAAACCACATAACATCGATAATATAGGACAACTTGAAGATTAGATAAAAATCATAATTTGGCAAAAGTATAAGGTTAGATATCATGTTTAAAACATCACTTAGTTTACAAAGTAGACATAGATAATGATCATGGTGGATGGCATTTCACATGACTTCCTTAAGAAGATGACAAAAGTATCTTAGTGAAAAAATCGAATGCAAATAAACTAATAGAAGTAGAAAGCCATAATATCTCACATAAATTGGGTGAGAACCTCTTGATAAAGAACATTCAATGACTAAATTACATATGGGTTAGGGGAAAGAACAATAACCCCTACAAAGGGCACAAGTATAGGCCCAATATAGATAAGAAAAATAAGTACCAAAGAATACAATAAAATGCCAACCCCAATGAACAATAATGGGGGTTGTATGGAATAAATTAAATACGTTCAAAGGTAATAATTTGATTTTTTTTTATGTTATTTAGAAAGCGTGTATAGATTTTGTTGTAGGAATATGCAATAAGACAAGGGTTGGATGGGAAGGATTTTTCCCATTTAAGACTTAAACCTTAACTGAGTGATAAACTCTTGGTTATGAGTTATAGTGATATAATCATAATATGTGTTATGAGAATGGGAGTACTCACTAAGAATAAGGATGTTCGTTGCTCAATAATGAACTTTTGTGGAAGGGGTACACCAAGGGAAAGTAGTCACATGTAGTTTAGATTTCAAATGAACTACCATTTGAAATAAGTTTGGAAGGATAAATCAAAGGAAAAGGACAAAGGGAATGTCATAATATTTGATGGAAGGTGATTCAATAGATGTACATCATTATCTAGTTACATATACCTATAGCCATCATTAAAAATAAACATAGAAGAGCCATCAAAGGGAAAGGAACAATGAAAGGTACAAGAAAACCCGATGGAACGTGATCTAATGGTAAAAGAAAGTTCATAAAAATCATCATAAATAAGCTCAAAAAATCCACAAGAGGAAAATGGATAAGGAAAGGTCCAAGAAACCATGATGGAAGGTGATCCAATGGTCAAAGGAAATTTAGAAAATTCATTGAAAATAAACCTAGAAGAGACATAAAAGGGAAGGGGACAAGAACATGTTTAAGAAACCCCAATAAAAGGTGATCCAATCGTTAGAGTAAGTATATAAAATTCATCGTAAATAATCCTAAAAGACCCATTAGAGGGGGAGGGATAAGGAAAGGCATTTAAGAAAAATTAATGGAATGGATTTGATGGTAAGAGGAAGTTCAAAAAATTCATGGAAACAAATCCTAAACGAGATATCAGAGGGAAAGGGATAAGGAAAGGTCCAAGAAATCTTGATGGTCAAACAAAGTTTCAAAAATTCATTAGAAACCAGACTAGAAGAGCCATCAAAGGAAATAGGACTATGAAAGTCGCAAGAAATTCCAATGAAATCTGATCCAATGGTTGGAATCACCAAATAAATATGACAAAAGACATCTCAAATAAGGATAAAAAATCCATGGGAGGAAATGGGACAAGGAAAGGCCCAAGAAACCCAAATGATGTTAGAATATAGAAGATTGTGCTTGTTTTACCATTGACGATACCCTCGTCACCCAATCATAGGCCGAAGCCACCCTCCAAGCACCTTGACCTTGATAGAGAAGAGAATCATGGTAGCAATCCAATAGCCAAGAGAGGCTAATGCACCAAGCAAGAATAGAAACCAAGCTGATCAGATATTCCCTCCCAGAAGCTGGTGCACACTTTCCGAGAGACTTGCGCACAAAACTGCCACTGCACCTGTGTAGATCTAGCTCTCTCTGCAACTGCTGAGATTTGAATAATGAGAATTGGCGCCCTATATTTATAGTATTCTGGGTAGGCTTACTAAGGCCGACTTCTCCTCCTAGGTACTAATAAATTCATATTAAATATATTTCTGCAGACGACAACTTGTCTAGGGTTTCCTTCACTTCTTTGCTTCCTTTCGGAGTATTCTAATCTCGTCATAGGTCACAATAGAGGTTCATATCTCCCAAAGCTACCATAATATTAACACTCCCTCCTAGCTAGGGAGGTATGGTCTTGAGAACAAACAGACCATTCAACTGGTAGTATCACGAGCACCGTCATTATTATCCAACTGGATAATCTCCTATGACAACCGGTACAATATCAATTGATAGAACACAACTGTGTCTATTCACGGTAGTACACAAATACGTGACACATAGTCACAACCAGTGGAACATATCCACCACAGTAGTATATCTCTACTGTCTGGAGACAGACAGTCTCCATAACAATCATCTGATGACAACCTGCACAGAAAATATTGTTAAGAATAAACTGAATCATCTAGGCCAATCTTTCACTCACATCTCTGAGATCTAAAAGAACATCTGCCCTCAGTATAGAACATCAACAATGGGTTATCTACCTTATTCTTCTCAAACAAGGAAGAATGATTGTTTCTGATTTATGAGCCTGGACCATTCCTCACCCTGGGCCATTCTTCATACACTAATCAAAGTGCACGCTGGAGAGAATGTATAAACCCTAAGGAATGTCGGAGTCTGGACCATTCCCCACCCTAGGCCATTCCTCCTACACTAATCAAAGTGCACGCTGGAGAGAATGTAAAACCCTAAAGAATGTTTGTCCCTGATTGTTGAGCCTAGACCATTCCCCACCCTGGGCCATTCCTCCTACACTAATCAAAGTGCACCCTAGAGAGAATTTATAACCCTAAGGAATGATTGTCTGGACCATTTCCTCTGTTAACCACAAGAGGAAAAGATTGTCCTGTATCAACCTCCAAAACGAACCATTCCTCATGTTAACCACAATGGGAAATCATTGTTCGGCGAGGTGGGCCAGTCTTCTTGAGTAACCCTCAATAAGAGAGACTTCCCTAGACCACTCCCCATGTTAACCATAATGGGAAGTCGTTGTCTATGATACATCAGCAATCAAACTACTTCCCATGTTAACCACAATGGGAAGTCACTATCCGTCAGAAATCTCAATCCACTTTCCGAATAGGAAAGAATCTATCCAATCTGGACTATTTTTCAAATAATTATAAATGCTTCAATAATATTTTCACTGCTCCCTCCTAACCTGGAGAGTCTTCCCTTTCAGCTAAGGGAGTTATTTCCACGATCCCCATCTTCTATCGGAAATATGCAAACTTTATTATGGATAGAGGTTTCGTCAGGATGTCTGATGTCTGCTCATCAGTGGGGATATACTCGAGCTTTACCTCTCCTTCCTGGACTTTATCTCGAATAAGGTAGTTTTTGATCTCAATGTGCTTCGACCTTTCATGAAACACTGGATGTTCTGGTAATCTTATACAACTCTGATTATCACAATATATTATGGTCGATTATGGAATCTGATCAAATAAATCGGAGATTAACTTCCTTAGCCATACTGCTTCTGTGCATGCTTCACATGCTTCCATATACTCTACTTCTGCTGTGCTGAGTGCGACAGACTTTTGTTTCCTACTGCCCCAAGATATCATAGTAGAGCCCAAGCTGAAACACATACCTGAAGTGCTCTTTTTGTCTTCTACACTTCCTGCCCAATCAGAGTCTGTGAATCCATGAAGTTGGATATCATTGGATGCGACATATTTCAAGCCATAGTTTATTGTCCCACGAATATATCTTAGGACATGCTTTGCAGCTATCCAATGCTCTTTTCTAGGTTCCACCTAGAATTGACTTAATGTATTTACAACAAAGCAAATATCTGGTCAAGTATTTACCAAATACATTAATGATCCAATTAGCTGTCGATATAGAGATGGATCTACTGGATCGGAATCTGGGACCTTCACTTTTCTTATATCCGCATTCATAGGAGTGTCCATGGACTTACAGTCCATCATTCCAAACTTATGAAGGATCTTTATTGCATACTTTCCTTGTCCAAGGAATACTTCACCACGCTTTTGCCATACTTCTAGTCCCAAGTAATAATGCATGAGACCTAGATCTTTCATATCAAATTCAGAAGCTAATTCCTTCTTGCACTGGATAATGAGAGATTCTTCACTTGTTATGAATAGATCGTTAACATATAATAGTAGAATCATAGGTGCATTATCCACGACTTTGTAATAAAGGTTCGGATCTGCATGACTCTTGGAGAAACCAAGTCTTGTTAGATAGTTGTCCATTTTGGCATACCAAACCCTTGGAGCTTGCTTGAGTCCATATAGAGGTTTATTCAATCTGCAAACATGAGTTTCTCTGGAATGTACCTCAAACCCTTGAGGTTGTTCAATATATACTTCTTCTTCAATTGCTCCATTCATAAAAGTTGTCTTTACATCCATCTGATGTAGATTCCATCCCATGGAAGCGACAAGAGATATGATAGCTCTGATGGAGGTATACCTAGCCACCAGAGAAAATGTTTTGTCATAATCTTCTCCCTCCTTCTGGGAGAACCCTCTGGCCACGAATCTTTCTTTGTATTTATCCACACTTCTGTCTTCTGCATGTTTGATCTTGTATACCCATTTTGAGGTTACCACGGAATTTTTTTTTCTTAGGTCTAGGTACAATTTCCCATACCTAATTTTTTATAATGGATTGTTTCTCTTCTGTCATAGCTTCTTTCCATTGTCCCTTTTGAACTATTTTTTCAAATGTGGTAGGTTCTTCATCTAGAATCTTCGTCATGTATGTTGCATAACTTGAGAATCTTTTCGGTCTTTTACTCTTCCTGGATGTTCCTTCTGGAACCTTGAGTCTTTCTGCGTCTTGTAATGTAGCTTCTAGCCAAGCTGGTCATTTCTTGGTCTTCGGTACGATAATGTTTTCACATGGCTCCATAGGATGATCCAGTTGATCCTTTTCGTCATTTTCATTTTCTGTGTTTTCTTCATTAGGTTCTTCAAGCTCTTATTCTTCTATAATTTCTTCGATGGATTTCCTGAAGGCTATTCTTTCATTGAACGTTACATCTCTGCTAACTTCGATCTTGTGTTGTTATGGAATATATATTCTATAGGCCTTGGATGAATCACTGTATCCCATGAATATTCCCTTCTTTCCTAAGGGTTCTAGTTTATTCCTTTTGTCCTTGGGAATATGAGAGTAAACTGGACATCCAAATATTCTTAGGTTTTCCACGTTAGGTTTCTTACCTGAGAAGGCTTCCTCTGGTGTCATGTCCTTCAATATATGATGAGGAATTCTGTTCTGCACATATATTTCCATCATTGTTGCCTCTCCCCATAAGAACATGGATAGACCTTGATCATTCAATAAGGATTTTACGGTTTCTTCGATAGATCTTTTCTTTCTTTCTGCTACACCATTTTGTTGAGGATTATGAGGAACAATCATCTCCCTCCTAATCCATGTCGATTTGCAGAATGCAACGAACTCTTTTGAGGTGTATTCTCCTCCATTATCTGTTCTTAATGTCTTGATCTTCTTGTTCGTGAGGTTTGCTATTTCTGCCTTGAATTCTTGGAACTTGCTGAATACTTCGTCTTTTGTCTTTAGTAGGTATAGCCACATCTTTCTTGAATAGTCATCTATGAAAATTACGTAGTAAAGAGATCCTCCTAGATATCTGACTGGCATTGGATTGCAAACATCTAAGTGTATTAGATCTAGGATCTCCTTAGATCTGTTGTTGTTTCTTGGGAATGGTTTCTTGATATTCTTCCCAAGGGCACATCCCTTGCAAATTCACTCATGTGTAGATTTCAATTCTGGTATTCCTTCAACCATTTTTCTGAGAAAAGGTAATGCTTGATAAATGATATGAGCATACCTTCTATGCCAAAGCTCATTAGGGTTGAATTTGTCATGTACAAGAGCTTCTTCATTTTTTTCTAGTAGTCTATACAGATTTCCTTCATGACTTCCAATAACCCTAACATTCTCTATGATGTAGTTCTTATGCCATGATAAGACCTTTCCATCCATGAAGGATATTATATTTCCTTTGTCTTCTAGAGATGATATCGATACAAGATTCTTTTCTAAACCAGGTACATATAAAACATTGCTTAAGTGAACATGATTACCTGATTCCAACTTGACGGAGGCTTGTCCAAATCCTTCGACGGGGTAAGTGCCTTTGTCTCCAAGCTCCACTTTGTACGATGTCTTCTTCTCATTTAGATTTGAGAGTCTGTCTTGATCTCCCGTCATGTGCCTAGAAGCTCCACTATCAATTATCCACATGTCATCTTCAATCGTTCCAGTAAGTGCTGAGTAGTGTAAAAGACTGATTGTTTCACACATGTCTTTGGTTGACTAGTAACCGGTCATACCTTGATCCAAAACTTCAACTTTATCATTTATGTCTTCTGAGAGAGCCAAGAGGTGCACTGAGTTAGGGCGCATCTGAATATCTTCTTCTTGAGAGAGATTATCTATCACAAGGTGTTGAATCAGAAATTTAGGGTTCCTACAATTGCTTTTGCTAGTAACCCTAGCTGCAGTGTTTTGGAAGCTGCTCCTGCTAGTAACCCTAGCGGCAGTTCCTCAGCGAGCTCAATGTCCTAGCGGCTATGTTTCCTTCCAACGTTTTAGGCTGAATGAAGGAGGTGTGGGACCATAACCTGTTATAATATAGAAGATTGTGCTCGTTTTACCATTGACAATACCCTCGTCACCCAACCATAGGCCGAAGCCACCCTCCGAGCACCTTGACCTTGACAGAGAAGAGAATCCTGGTACCAATCCAATAGCCAATAGAGGCTAATGCACCAAGAAAGAATAGAAACCAAGTTGATCAGATATTCCCTCCCAGAAGCTGGCGCACACTTTTCTAGAGACTTGCGCACAAAACTGCCACTGCACCTGTGCAGATCTAGCTCTCTCTGCAACTGCTGAGATGTGAATAATGAGAACTGGCACCCTGTATTTATAGTAGTCTGGGAAGGCTTACTGGGGCTGACTTCTCCTCCTGGGTACTAATAAATTCATATTAAATATATTTTTGCAACCGACAACTTGTCTAGGGTTTCCTTCACTTCTTTGCTTCCTTCCGGAGTATTCTAATCTCGTCATAGGTCACAATAGAGGTTCATACCTCCCGAATATACCATAATATTAACAAATGAGAGGTAATTCATTGGTTAAGGAAAGCTATGAGAGGATATTAGAAATAGGGCTAAATGACACATTATAGAAAAGACACTAAGAAATTTGTTGAAACATAGAGGGAAGGTACTCCAAAGATAGGAATCGATAAGAGGACACTCATAACAAAAATTATAGAAAGGTTAGAAAAATTCATCGAAGATATCAAGATGAGGATATCCTTAGGAACGTCTAAGGAGAGTTTGTATGATGCAAGACCACAATCGTGATTATCACATCGAAAATAATGATATGTGAAATATTGGATGAAGGCAAGTAACATGTGAAACCCGATAACTATTATTGAGCTAGGATGCACTTGAGGAACACTAAAAGATAGATTGCCAAAGTGAAAAAGTGATTGTTGTCATAGGACAAGCAATCAACAATACAAAGGAAGAAATGATGAAGAAGAACTAATGAAGCAATAATAAGGAATGAGTTGGGGCATCCATTCTATGATATTACATGACTTACAAAAGAAGGCCATACTTATTGGTGAACATGCAACTAGGGTGGTGAGATGATATAATGGATCTAGTGGTTGAAGCTTATATAATAACCCTCTGAAGTGTTTAGACCCCAAGATACAACATAGTTACCATCCTGATGATAAAACACCAGAGTTACATGTTTTTTTAGAGGTCATATATGGTCATTGATTTTACCCTCATTTCAAAACGTGGTACTACCAATAACATCTTTTTTGAGGTAGTTTTCTAAATTTTGAATCTTTTCAATTATAAGGTATTAATTTTTTTCAAATTTTATTAAAAACAAATTAAATGTTTTTTTTTAATAGTGTTTTTCTTGTTCTTCACATCTTTTTTCAATGTGTTTTAAACAAACCCTTAAATTTGACATTTTTAGCACGACTAAAAATTCTATATGTTATTTAGTTCTTCAAATTTATGATTTTTGTTTTTTCCTTTTCGGTTCACGACGCGAAGCTCGCTACGTCCACTGTAATCCTCTTTGAAATCCGAAGAACATAGGAGGGCGAATAATTTCGAGAATATTGGGTCACATAGAGAAACATGTCGCATAGATGAGACTCAAACCTGGGTAGGGAGGAGAAAACTCCCCACCCCAACCAATTGAGCTACAACCACTTGACTTCAAATTTATGATTTTCATTTAATTATATAGATCATATTTGGTTTCAAAAGATGTTAGCAATCACATTGATCCAGGTGGATATTGGTGGCCACCCACATGTTCCAAATTCCAACTGGCTCATCTTAACAATTTTCAGTTCAACACGTTTCTCTGTAATGGGGACATTTCTTTGTAATCGTGGGTTATGCACTTACGGGGTTGTCTTGAAGCCCTACATAGCATCCATTTGAATATTGGTGGCCACCCACCTATTCCAACGAGCTTATTTTGGAATTTTTCCTGTCACTACATCTTTATGTACTTCTATAGCCATTTTGGGGCTCTAAACAATGTTTTCTTGGCTTGCCATAGTCAAACTGTAGACTTAGTTAGATTTTGACAACATAATGTGTATTTCTCGAAAATACCTTTCCAACGGGCTATCACACGCCTAAAATGGAGATTGTATGCAAAAGTTATAACCCCGAGAAGTTAATGTACTAACTTACCCCAAGGGGGCCCACATGACTTTTGGCGCTTCA
The DNA here is from genome assembly GCA_009831015.1 of Picea engelmannii. NCBI lineage: Eukaryota > Viridiplantae > Streptophyta > Pinopsida > Pinales > Pinaceae > Picea > Picea engelmannii. The sequence goes on along the minus strand of ML788680.1, from coordinate 356,751 downwards.
TCTCCTAGGGTTAGGTTTTTGGATGTCTAGGGTTTTGGCATTCATGTTTATCATAAAAAGGCCTTCAGAACCTCATTGTAATCATCTTATTGTGAATGAGCGTAGCCATCACATCTCTTCTCAGAGATAAAGATTCCACCATTCTAGCGAGTCTTGCACTCTGTATTTTTACAGTCTTTGTACATTTCTTTCATTAATAGAAATAATTTATTGTTGTATTTCTTTGTTTTTAGCAATTTTTATGTGTATTTCATTGTAATATATTTTCTTTCATTTCGTTTCGAAAATAATCCAGATCACACATCATCATCATCATCATCATCATCTTAGTTAATTTAGGATGCCATACATTTTAAATACTATTTAAACTATTTGTTTTTAACCTTTTTCAAGATTTAGTTCAATCGATTGCTAAAAGTTATAACTAAATAAGACTACTTTTAAACATTTAGCAAAACAATATACATTTAAAAGTTAGTTATAATAAAGAAAAGTACACATTTTTGAAGATTTTTTTGTGCCATGTCAAATAAAACACTTTTATGGTTAAAATTGGAAAAGAAAAGCAATAACATTTTTTTACATTCTTTTATAGATTTCATGTCTAAAAATGATAATATCTACGATCTACTATTATTTTCCCTAAAGTAATGATTCACATAAAATTGAAATAAAAAAAAAAGAAGTAAACAAGGCAATTTGGTTAAGAACTTATTAAGAAAAAAACATCTTCAAAGAACATATATAGATATATATTATTTATGTAAAATTTCAAAGTCCAAAACATTACAAATATAACTCATCAATAATATGTCAATTTGAACGTTTTCTAGGGACAACTTAAAACTAATAAATAATATCTAACATGCCAAATTCCTCATTTTGAACAAGTAATCTCCATTTTCGGGAGCTTCACTTTTTTCTTGGACATCACTCTTCTCTTTATTTGGGTCTTCTATGTCTACAATGTGTTTGAGGCTCCTTTGACATTTTTTCCACATGTGATGGACTAAAATCTTCCTTCTCCAAATCAATTTCTTTCTTTTTATCTAGAAGTGATGTAATAGCATTAATTTGTTAGTTAATAAAATTGCATTGTAGTGTATCATTTTCAATGGATATGTTATTTCTTTGTTTCTATAAGTAGCATGCTAATGTCGCGCCTAATCACCAAATAGAGTAAAATAATTATGTAAAATGGTGTAAACAAACATAAATTGAAAATGATAATCATTGAAGTATGTTTTCATATCTACTCTATCATAAATATTACCTAAAATTGAGAATAAATCTAGAACCCAATATCCTTCACTTGAAAATGTATCTATAAAATAATTGATTAGTACTTGAGGCTTTTGATAAATGTTTACACTATTCTCATTCAAATCATTTCCCCACTATTAGATTTGGGTAAATTTTTTGACATTGGACTAATGTTAATCTTGTTGGAACAAACACAAAAATAAGTATATTTCAAGGTTGGTCTGATGATGTCAATATTTTAACATCAATTTGGAGGTGTCAGTTGATCAATGCCTAATTAGGCCATGTGGTAGTGTCTTCAAGATGTAATTTTTTGTTTATTGGCATTAAAATTTCGACATCACACCCCAACATTAGTTGGATGTCAAAATTCCGAAATCAAAGACCCTTAAAAATGCAATATATCAAAAAACATTATAATCACTATGAGAATGTCATGTTAACAACTTTCTCAATATGATAGTAATTAAAATAATGTGTGAGTGTGTTAAAAAACAAATAATAACAATAATAAACATCCCTATAAATATGAACTTGCTTCTAACATGTAGCCAATAAGTACTTCGAGTAAAAAAAGAACTAAATACATAGTCAAGTATTTTCATCCACCAAACTAAGTCATAACTTTAGAAAATGTATTTTACTTATGAGTACTTCGAGTAAGAAATGAACTAAATGCATAATCAAGTACTTTCATCCACCAAACTAAGTCATGATTAGTTAATTACTTTAGAGAATTTATTTTACTTATAACTTTATGTTGAATACCCATATATGGTGGTATAAGACTAGGTCCCTTATTCTATATTTTAAAGAAAAAGATTTATTTATTTATTTTCAAGTATTTAAAAAAAATGATTTACTTATTTATTTTTAAATATGGACAACAACATAACAATCGGTCATGTAATTTTTTTATAAGATTATTGTTTTTGTAGATTAGATTTCTGTGTATCCTTACACATCACATATTTTTCATAAGATTATCTATTTTGTAGATTAGACTTCTCTATATCCTTACACATCACATACAATGTTTGAAGACTATAGTTATTATTTTCTCCACTTTGTAGAATATTTTACTTCTACACCCATACAAATACATGTGTGTTTGGTTTTCTCTGCATCACATATCATTTTATTAGAATCTTCATAAGGCCATGGAGATGATTTATAGCATCCATTTTATAGTTGCATTGGTGAACCATCATGGAAAAATTATATTGTAAGCTTTTTTATAAAAGGATGAGGTTATTTATTCATATCTTTGCATTATATTTAATCTTGATTTTTCTCATTTTTCTTCTTCATCTTCCACTCTTGATCTTTGCATCATATTTGGCCTCAACTCTTCTCAATTTTCTTCAGTATCTTCTACTCTCTCCACACTTGTGAATTCCCTTATTAATAAAATCATGACAAACTGTTTTTTTCTCTTCTATATGAATTTTCTTTTCTATGCTAGGATCCTTCAAATATCTACTACATTGTTATTTTCTACTTTGCTCCAAATCATAAATGGGCCTTCTCCTCTTCTTTATATTAGTTCTCTATAATATGTCAATTTCCTCTAGAGTTATGCCTTCTTTCATTTTACTACTATGCTCCAAATTACTTATATGCATTGTCCTCTCTTATGTGCCAATATCCTAAAGGATTGTACCTCCTAGTTATTTGCAACTCTCTTCCAAATTACTACTAATGTTTTCTCTTTATCATGTTCTCTCTTAAGAAATATTTCATTGCAGCTCATTTAAGCACTTTCTATATGGTTTGTGTACATCTATCCTCATCTAAATTAAGTTGTAGCATGTATCAATGCTACCCTAAACTAGTCCTTATGCACAATTAAAAAAAATTGGTTATTATTATTCACTGCATTAAGGAAGGAAAGACATAGAGTTTATCTAGTTTATTAAACTTTCCCTAGATTACAGAGGCTCACAAAAACATAGTAAGATTTTAGAATCTTAAGACATTTACCACATCCCAACAAAGTCAAGATATATACGGTAATGCATAGTAAATGAAAAAATCTAGATATGAAATGAATATTCTCATATTTAGCACATACATGCAAATCATTAAGAGGAAGGGAAGTATTAAAATTGCTCAATTTTTCAAAACAATCAATACTATAGTCCTTCACCTCTATAGACTGATATTCTAAGTGTGTGAGAACAAGGGGGCATGATGGACTGATATTCTAGGGGTGTGAGAACAAGGAGGCATGACGGATCGCTAGTTTTTATATTGGAAAGCATGTAGCATTTATTGTGGAGGAATTATTCATGATGCATACCCTCCTTTCTTTATTCTCATTCTTATTTTTAATCCCCAAAGCTCTTAGGTTGTGTGTTTTCCCAACTTCTTAACAATAATTTCATTGGGACTCGAGTCGCATTGCCATGACCTTCACTAGACCCTCCAAAACTCCCTATTGAAGACTTGTATTGATATGAGAGTGACATGTTGAAGGGTGAGGTATGTTCCCTCATGAGAGAATTGTGTTGACGCACCAAGATATTTCACAAGTTAGGAGTTTTAAGAAACCTCATAATGGAAAACCTTATTCATATAATCAATTAAGGTCGTCAATAAAATTTCAGATAATTGTACACTCGGATATAGAAAGAATGTACTCAAACTATGAAACTATGAGTGAAATTTGTAATTTAAAATGAATTATATAGAGCTTGAAGCATCCATCTATACATTTTTTTTTAGGTTTGGGCGCTTTCTAAGATTTTAGATCTCAAAAATGCGTTTTCTTATAAAGTTTTGAATATTATACAAATATAATCAATTAAGGTCGTCAATAAAATTACAGATAATTGTACACTCGGATATAGAAAGAATGTACTCAAACTTAGAAACTATGAAACTATGAGTGAAATTTGTAATTTAAAATGAAGTATATAGAGCTTGAAGCATCTATCTATACATTTTTTTATTTTTTTTAAGGTTTGGGCGCTTTCTAAGATTTTAAATCTTAAAAATGTGTTTTTTTTATAAAGTTTTGAATATTATACAAATATGATCAAAACAAAATTTTACACAATTTTAAAATATAAATATAGTTAAAATTTATAACGAGAGATAAAAAAAAAATTGAATACTATAGGAATATGAACAAAACAAAATTTTAAAATATCAATATAGTTAAAACTAGCACAGCCGCTAACTCGCGGCTGAGAACGCCGAAAGGTATCGATTGAGAACGGTATCGGTTGAGAACGCATGCCCCCAATATAAAATGTCTGTGGTAATCAGTATGTGGTAATATGAAAACGTGTGGGTATCAGATGGTCGGTTCAGAAGTAGAACGTGAGCATTTATTTAGATGCCACGGTTTAATCATACTTAATCATTTAAACGTGTTAATTACATATCCTTACAGTAATCTGACCCATTGATTTTGGAGGACGACAAAGAATATGCCAGCATCTTCAATGCATAGCCATCAGATTAGGGTTTAAGGTTAAATAAGGTTAAAAGATCATTAATTGTGCCCATTGTCAATAGGTGTATGCCTTTCGGCATAAATATATAATGAGAGATAAAAATACCGACGAACGTTTATCTAATAAAGATAACATAGTAGATACATAGTAATTACGCCGAAAGGCGTACACCTATTGACAATGGGCATATTTAATATGTTTTTAGTGTTTAATCAGTTTTGTACGAACAAGATTAAATATTGCTGGAATATTCTTAATCGTCCCAATAAATCAATGGTTGTGATTTCAACCACTAACTTCCTCACTATTATAAAGACATCAATTTACATGTTTATTTTTTTACTTTTACTTAATCATATTTGAAATTTACTATGATAGCTAGCTGATTGTCACCTCTCAGTGATTAACCTTTCATTTTCTAGAGAGCCCAAGTTTACTATTAACGTTTCATTTTCTAGAGAGCCCAAGTTTACTACCACTATTATTTACCGGGCGGGATTTTCCTACTTGAAACTTTTACCACTTAAATTATTTAATACACAAGGTTCTACAGTTATTTAATGCCCAGGGCTCATTTCGACCTTCACCAACCACAATAACTTGTAGCTGTGCTAGTTACTTTACTCTAAACTATAAGAGCAATGGGCTGGGCTAAAATGTAAACTACCAAGGAGGCATAGTCACTGCAAAGCAGCTACTCCTTATTTTCAAATATTAGTGTAATGTGTATACGTCTACGTTCAAATATCAATGCAATGTGTGTAGGTCTGTGGTTCAAAATCAATTTATTCATACAAAATTAATCTATTGATTTATGTGCCCCACTGATATAAGGACATGTAATAGTGTACAGTAATAGCAGAACTGGTTTGGGCACCTTATCCACTGGACCATACGGTCACAACAGGTCAGCTACCGATGTTTTTTTTCTGGTTAATAGTCTCACATACATGTAATATACACAGCCTTCTGTGTGTTGTTGTTAAAGGGAAAGCATTTGGTCGGCAATATAATTTTCTTAGTTAGTTGGAGTCCCAACTATGCCGGTGCCATTTGTTGATGGAAAAGTTGAGTTTGATATACTCCTGCATCCACTATCTCCTCTCCTCATATCTAATTCTCACGTGATCTCCCATTTGAGAATCATTCACAGAAAAAAAGCATAGCTATGAACTTGTCTGATTCTGAAATAAGTATAAGGTATTCTGCGGGCTCTCCTAACTTCCAATAGCATGTCATATTTCTCTATAGAAAATGGCTTAACAGTGAATAAAAATTGGCAGGATGATCATACAACGACTGCACAGAAAATTAATCACCGTGAGCATTATTATCATAAAACCATGAATATATGTGCCTATATATATATATGTGAGAGACGTGTAAAGAACGATGATATATAAAATAAGTATACCACTCAATACGATACAATGATATCAAGTATTAATTCTGGTGTTGTGAAACTTTACTCTGTGCTGTGGGTTTTAGATGCGTGGTATCAACTGGATGCTGGGTGTTTTGCTTGCTGCACAACATATGGGAATCTAGGGTTTTTTGATCCAGCATATATTCAGTCTCCACCAACTTCCAAGTGCTTGTTTATGGGTCAAGTCTCAGTAGTATTCGTTCCGAAAAAGGATTCCGTCAACCAACGTACCCTTAGCTGGGACCCCTGTTCGAAACCACCGAGAACAATATAATAAGATTTGAGTAAACCAAGAATAAATGCTCAGGGTCAAAAGAAGAAACAGAGTAGAGTTTAAATGTTCTATTTTTTTGTTTTTTAGGTGATTTTTTCATTTCATTTTGCCTGAAATCAAGTGAAGAATGGTTGGATTTGAAGATTTGAGTGGTTAAATTTGTATAATAGAAGGAGTTTTTCAATCATTAAATTCAAAAATATAATTTAAACAACAAAAAATAGAAATTTTGTCTAAATTTAAAAAACACCAAAAAATAGAAATATTTAACCAAAAGACACGAACCTGTGCATGGGAATCGATGAGTTGTTGTTTGTTGTGATATTCAAGGTACACTGTTTCCAAAAGACAAATAGACGTATTCAAGGTGTAGAGTGTCAAAGGAACGTGGCATGACATTGGAAAGAGACACTTAAGTTGTTTATATGTTTTAATGAAATGAAACAACAAGGTAGGTTATAAGAAGAAGGGCAAACAATATGTCTTCAGCAGAGATGCATTTAATGTTAGGTATGTTGAGATATATATTATTGAATTTAAAACATTTTTAAATTCAATGGTGTATTCAACGTGTATATCCAACATATATACCATTTTTATTCTCAGCAAAACCAATATCATCTCGTAAAGAGCTTTCGACCCCCTTGTGAACCCCACCACTTGGACTCCACCAAGTTGTTGCGGCCTTATGTGAACCTCATAGCCGACTTCCAGTGCCTCTCTACACCTACCACTGCCCTTAGCGGCCTCCTTGCCTAACGGGACTTACTACCAGTGCTCGGCAGACACCTTATCTCCTCTATGAGTGAACTTTATCTCTGGATGAGTGAACTTCGGCAGATCGTACCAAGGAACACTGAGTGCAATAACAGGGAAATAAACAAGAATCACAACGAGCGCATAACATAGAGACAATAATCAATACACAGAGATACACATATGCGGAAGTCTTTCTTATATTAATAACAGAGCATTATGCCAGGGTATTACAATAGAGCAGGGTGCTCAGAGCAGGATGCTCGTATTCGCTCACAACACACTTACTTACAGACTCTATGAGAATGACACAAAGCTTCAGACAGGAGGGAAGCTTAGAAGACTCAGACAAACTAACTGACTCAAAACTCGGATGCTCGAGAATGAACTCCTATCCTCCTTATATACAAAATTGTGGAGGAAGGAATCATTTCAAAGACGGGACTCGATATGACTCTCAATCCTACATGTTGTCAACTAAATCTTGCTTTATGGATTCGGTGGTAGTGATCGTGCAAGATCCTCTGACCAATTCAAAGCTTTTATTTCATATCAACCGAAAGTAAATTAAACAGTAAGTCTAATGGGGTAGTTGTGTAAGATTCCCCGGCCAGAGGACAGACAAAACATGACATAAAGGAGAGAATCTTGGAAATGCGGGTCAAACCACGCCAAAAGTCGGAGAAGTGCTTCGAGTTTCCAAGATGCTCATTATTGCAAAAAGGACAAATAATTACAGTGTGGATATTGGTTACAGTAACCCACTAAACCTGAATGGCACCACTGTCGGCCATTTAGACATGAATGCATGTGAATACACTGTGGAGGTTAGTCACGTCAACCCACGGAAACCGATTGCCAATGCAATGTGTCCCATGATTTAGTATATATTTTTCTTGTGATAAAAGGTTGATTATTCATAATTTGGACAATCGTTTTTACTTTTACCGCCCATTGGAAATGGTTTAAAATAAATAGGCATAGTAATTCTTCGTCATTTGGTCAAAACTCAAAAAGGTTCTGGATGGATTGTAAAGGAGATACAGAATTTTAAATATGGGGATCAATAGCTCCTTTGTTGAGGCCAAAATCTTTCCACCAATCTGCGAGCCATAATGGTGGCCTACCTGAGGTAGCAGTATTGACATTTCCAAATTTAATTAAAGTAACAAATTTTCTTGTTGGATGAAATCCCACCACATTTGTTTATAAGTTGTATACTTTATGTCTGTTTCTGGAAAGCTTATATTAGGATTTCTTTCTGGCCAGTGAAACAACAACCTTGGTCTATGGAGACAAAAATACTGTTGATTATTTCCAATGTTGTCCCTGATGTCCCAAATAAGGTCAATATCATGGAATGTGTAATTCAAGGCTTCATGTGCTTCAATAGCTCTTGTAGTGGCTCTTGAAATTATTGGGGCTAAAACATTTGAAACTCTTCTTCCTTTGACTTCTGGAACCAGATTTGAGTATGCAAGTTGAGTAGTCTGAGAAAGGATTTTGGTACTCCTTAATTCCCAATGCGGTGCCCATTCTGCTTCATAAGTTTCCCAACCTAGGGAATCGGGTATATTAACCAGAGTTTCTGTACCATTTCTAAGATGTACATAAATGATTAAACAAAGATTTTGGAGATGCCCTCTGCTCAGAAAATCTGGAATAGAGTTTTCAGTCCCCTTGATATGTTCAATGGTAAAGTCAAAGTTAATAGAGCCTGCCATCTAGCAAACTTGGAATCTCCTGGAGACTTTAAATCTTTATTAAGAACTTTGTTCATGGCAGCAACATCAGTTCTTAGTAGATTTTTTTTATAAATCAAGTAAATTTCAAATTTTTGAATGGCATTTAATGCGACTTTAATCTCTTTATCTAGTGCAGAAGAGTTCTTTTCTACCGCCTGCCAAAGTCCAGAAGCAAATTGAATAATTTCTTCTTTTCTTTTACCATTTTCATTTCTGGCTTGTTTGAGAATTGTTCCCCAACCAATATTACTTACATCTGTTTCTGCTATCTTAGGGAGATCATTGTCAGAAATGTAAAGAATAGAAAGATATTTGGTTTTAGCCTTTATATTCCTTACTGCTTGTGTGTGTGCTTCTATCCAAGGACTTGGGTCCTTTTTTAATCTGTCATTTAAGAGTTTTTTTATCTTGGGCACATTTTTTATAAAAATGGCTGACATAATTCGAACTACCCAAGAATCTCTGCAATTGGGTTTTATCAAGAATCTTATCTTGAAACTTGTCTGCAAATTCTACAGCATGGGTATGTAGAGTTAGTTTCCCATTATTGATTGTATGGCCCAGATATTTGATTTCTGTCTTAAATAGCTCAAGCTTCTTTTTTGAGAAAACTAGGCATGCTTGCTTGACTATTTGAAGAAATTTCCTCAAATGTTTGAAATGTTGATCAATTGAGGAAGAAAAAACAAGTATGTCATCAATATAAACAATAAGCCAATCAAAATATGGCTTAAGAGTGTCATCCATTACCCTTTGAAATTTTGATGGAGCATTTTTCAGACTGAAGGGAATTACATTCCATTCATAATGTCCGGCAGGGACATTGAAAGCTGTTTTGAACTTATCCTCCTCCTTAATAGCAACTTGCCAGAATCCTAATTTTAGATCGAACTTTGAGAATATTTTTGCTCTGGCAATTCTGGTTACCAGACTGCTTTTGTTAGGGATTGGATATGTATCATCTTCTAGAACTTTATTTAAGGGCTTATAGTTCACAACTAGTCGAGGAATGCCTCTTATTTGTTCAGAGTGTTTATTAACATAGAAGCCATAGCAATTCCATGGACTAGTGGATTCTCTGATCAAGTCTTTACCCAGTAAGCCCTTTATTTCTTCTGCACATAATCTTTGATATTCTGCATTCATAGGAATAGCCCTACTTTTGCATGGTTTCCCTTGATATTCTTGTTTATAGGGAAGAGAAACCTCATGCTTCTTTTGCTTCCTGAAAGCTGTAGGGTTTTCTGAGCAGACCGTATCAATAAATTCTTGTTTTAGCAAAAGAATCTTCTGTTGTACTGCTTCTTTACCAAGTTGTTCTTTTATTCTTACCCCTAATTGGAATTCTTTTAGTTCTTCTATCTTTAGAGTTTTGCTTCTGACCATTTGGACCATATCAGAAGTCCTTGGGGTAGAGACAAAGGGAAGTTTTATAATAACTTTTCCCTTTTGAGAAGGAATACTGATGAAATATCTTGGCTTGTCTTTTGTCACCATTGTAGACCCATGTGGAGACACTGCTGCAAGAAAGGGAGTACCAAGGATGCAGGCAATAGGAATGTCTGCCAGGAGGAATTTTAATTTTAGACAATAATCTTGGAAGCATTGAATGGCTTATGGGACTTGAAAGGAAATCTCGTTTGGGATATTTCCTAACCCAACAACAATTGCTTGAGTCTTTTTCCATAAGGATACATGAATTATATCTTTATGTAGTAAGTTCAGATCAGATCCTGTATCTATTAGAGTCTTCAGACGAAAAGGATTTCCTTGTATTTTTAAATCAATAAGGACATGATATTTTTGATGCTCAATTTGGAGGATTTGGTCCTTTTATTGTTTCTCCTGTTTTATGCTATCCTTTTGAGTTTTGATAGATTTTTTCAATCTACTTATCTCTTTCTCAATATCTGAAATAGAAAGAGTCTGAACAGGACAACATATAGGATTTTCCTTTTGTGGAACCAGGGTTTTTGAACAAAATTTTGAGAATTTTGTTCTTTGAAGATTCCATTCATAAAAAGAAATGAATATTTCTTTAGAATCCATAAAATTCTTCCATTGTAAGCCCAAATCTACCTTTTCTTTGTTTGAATAATTTCTGGCAAAGAAGTCTTCCCTTGGATGAGTGAATAAATGCCAGTTTAACATTTCTTTCATCCAATCATTTTTTACTGTGGCTTTTTTTGCATCCCTTTAGAAGTGAAAGGAATTTTTGAATCTCTGGGATGGAGAGTTTTCTCATATCTTCAGGGACATAGGCTTGGCGTCTCTGATTTATTTCTGTACAAGATTTAGTCTAGATGACTAAGACATGGGAATCATGAGGAAAAGGAAAATCTGAACATTGTGGATGAGGGCATTGTTCTTTGGCAGTAGAATTTGGTGGTGGTAGATTTGTTCTTGGATTGTGGTTAGCATGTTCAAATTGAACTCTTTCTTCTTCTTTGAATGTAGAAAGTGTAGATAAAGTGATGAGTTCTCCACAATCAAAACATTTTACTACGAAAGGGACATGGCCAACTTTATTGTCTAGAGAATGGAGTGAGGCATGTAAGCAGAAGGATGGAGTAGATGAAGAAGAGGGTAAAGAATTCTTTCTAGAAAAGTTTCTCTGAGGAAAAGAGATTACTGCAGAGGATGCAGTTTCTTTTATTTGAGCTGATGTAATAGCTCTTGGGACAGGTGCTTTTGGGGTATCTATGACCCAGTCAATAAGGAAAGAGAGATTTTCCCATTTTATGAGTTAGTGTTCCATTTTTTGATTCAAAGGGTCGGTTAATACCAAAGTACTAGACTGAGATGTTTTACTAGGGGTGTGCAAAACTGCAGGAAAAAGGGTATTGGTATGTCTGAAACATCCCCCATTCTGGATTGATATATTGGTTTTGGTTGGGCACATATCAAATCCAGTTGTTCTTATTTGGAGTTTTAGAATATCTCCAATATTTTCATCAAATGTATAAGCAAAAAAAATTGGATAGCAGTCAAAATATACAGGCCCGTTGGAAAGAGGGGCAACAATTCCACCTATTAAGGAATCAGTGAACTTGTTATGGGTCATATCTCTTACTGTGCATAAGACATGCATTGTTTATTGTTTAATGATGTATATCCAACATAAACAATATTAAATGCACTGTTGCAAGATACATATTACTAACCAAGAGGAAGCACGACAATCTGAAACTGTGCATAGGAACTCATACTTAACACAACATGAGACAGACACGCACGAGGCAGAGCGGGCATAACAAAACGCCCAACAGAAGCATGCAGCATTCTATTTCCAATTTTCCACCACCTCTCATGTTCACATAATTCCTCCATTGGTCCTTTTGTCGGGGTTGCCCGTGCCGCCACCTTGACACTTCCACTAACAGACACTATTGACATCTCCATAAAAACCACCCAATTATTTCGGGTTGGATTCTCAGTGCATCTGAATGTCCACGTTAGAGATCACTCTAGGGTTTTGATTCTGAATTTGTATATCTAATGTAGTCTGAAATAGTTCATTGATGTGATGAGAATGTCCACGTTAGAGATCACTCTAGTGTTTTGATTCTGAATGTATATCTAATGTAGTTTAGAATAGTTCATTGATGTGATGAGGATTTTTGAAAAAGGAAAAAAAAATTGTTTTTGGAATTTTGGTTGATAAGGGTGAAATAATAATCAATTTGTTATGCAGTATTTAATGTTACTGTAAATAATATATACACAGTAGAATATATCTTGGTATATATATCAAGATATACATTAACTACAACATTACATAGCAAGTTGATTATTGTTAGTGGTTGCTTAAAAATGATTATTGTTAGCCGTTGGTAGGTAATACATTCATAATGTTTTTCAGGAAAGGAAATAGTTTTTACCGAGGGTTTAATGTGAAATCATTTGCTGGCTTAATATGCAAATTCTTATATTTGTTGATGTGTAATTTTAGTTATTTAATGGTAAGTTTACAATTTTTGTTTGATTTTGAGTTTCATGATTGAATGATTAATAGATTTTTTAAAATTATATTTTAAGGTTTGTAGTAATTTGAAATCATGTTATATTAATAACAATTGGTATATATATATATATATATATATGTGTGTGTGTGTGTGTGGAGTGTTTCTAAATATTTTAAGATATGTTATTAAAAACAAATATTGTATGGCATTTTGAGAAAGAAGTTATAAGTTATGATATGTAAAGAGTTATAGATTAAAGAAAGAATATAATGGGTTCAGTTCACTTCTATTTTTTCATTTTTATTTGGCAAGTTTTGAGTTCAATATTTTTTTTTTTCATTTTTATTACTAATAAAATTAATAAGTTTTTAATAAGATATAATTTTCATTTCAAACTTATTAATTTTGAGTGTAGAAAATTTTTCTGATTAAATTTCATTCCTGGATTAATTTTCTATGCTTTTTTCTAAAAAATTGTCAATTTTCATTTTCCTTTAAATTATTTAATCTTAAAAATTGTTAGAAATTTATTGAAAATATATAAAATCTTTAAAAATTTGAATATTTGTATAAAAGTATTGTCAAACATTTTATAGTTTGAATGTTAAGGAATGTTTCTACACTTTAAGATACATTTTCATCATTATTTTGAAAAAGAAGTTGAGATTTATGTTGGTTATTCCAATATTTTTCAATTAGGCTTAATAAATATTGAGTTCAACTTTTCAACCTTTTCATTTTTATTTTCATGGTTAAGAAAATAAATAAATTTTTAATAAGACATAACTTTCATTTCAAACCCATTAATAAGTGAAAGTGTATTAATAATATAGTATTTTGTTTTTCTTTCAAATATACAAATATTTAAAATATATAATTTTTTATGAGAAAGTAAAATGTTTGCATGTTAAAGAAGGTTTTTACACTTTAAGATAAATTTTCATGCTTAAAATTTTCCTTATTTTGAAAAAAAAATTGAGATCTGTGTTTATTATTTCAATATTTTTCAATTAAGCTTAGTAAATCTTGAGTTCAACATTTCAATCTTTTCATTTAAATTTTCATGATTAATAAAAACAATAACTTTCATTTCAAACCCATTAATAAATGAAAACACTATATTAATAATATACTATTTTATTTTTATTTTAAATATATAATTTTTTAAGAAAAAGTATTAAATCTCATCGAATTTTTCTAAAACAATTAAAAAATAATACTATAAAAATTTAAAAATAATTTTTTTTTTTTTTAAATATGAAAAACATATACAAAATTGAACAAAGCAATACGGAAGACGAAGTCAAAGCACTAATACTAAGCGAAAGTCAAAGCACTAGAATTCCTAGAGTGAGAGGACTAATAATGACTTCCACCATAATTATTCTATAGACTATATCATAAGACAATCCAATAGTCCTTTATTCAAAATGAGCTTTACACATTTATTTTAATCCCTTTAGAAAGGGACTGAGCCAAAGAGTTCTTGTAAAAGAGATGTGACATATAATTATTGATTATTTTTATGATTAAACCTTTTTGTATTGGAGAACTTTTGTATAAGAAATGCCACATTAAAGTATATGGTGTACGACCACAATGTATAATAATCTATTTATAAAAATGAAGGATTTTTTACATGTTAAAAA
>ML788680.1:318509-342159 GCA_009831015.1 Picea engelmannii | reverse complement strand
TATATATATATATATATATATATATATATATGTGTGAGAAACGTGTAAAGAACGATGATATATAAAATAAGTATACCACTCAATACGATACAATGATATCAAGTACTAATTCTGGTGTTGTGAAACTTTACTCTGTGCTGTGGGTTTCAGATGCATGGTATCAACTGCATGCTGGGTGTTTTGCTTGCTGCACAACATATGGGAATCTAGGGTTTTTTGATCCAGCATATATTCAGTCTCCACCAACTTCCAAGTGCTTGTTTATGGGTCAAGTATCAGTAGTATTCGTTTCGAAAAAGGATTCTGTCAACCAGCATACCCTTAGCTGGGACCCCTGTTCGAAACCACCGAGAACACTATAATAAGATTTGAGTAAATCAAGAATAAATGCTCAAGGTCAAAAGAAGAAACAGAGTAGTTTAAACGTTTTATTTTTTGGTTTTTTATTTTTTGGTTTTTTAGGTGATTTTTTTTTTTTTGATTTTGTCTGAAATCAGATGAAGAATGGTTGGATTTGAAGATTTGATTGACTAAGTTTGTATAATAAAAAGAGTTTTTCAATAATTAAATTCAGAAATGCAATTTAAACAACAAAAAATAAAAAATTTATTTAAATTTAAAAATAGAATGTTTAACCTAAAAACAGGATGTTCTAAACCTGTGCGTGGAAACCAATGAGTTGTTGTTTGTTGTGGTATTCGAGGAATACTGTTTCCAAAAGACAAATAGACGTATTCAAGGTGTAGAGTGTCAAGGAAATTGGCATGACATTGGAAAGAAACACTTAAGTTGTTTATCTATTCTAATGAAATGAAACTACAAGGTAGGTTAAAAAAAGGGGCAAACAATAAATGCATTTAATATTAGATATGTTGAGATATATATTATTGAATTTAAAACATTTTTAAATTTAATGGTATATTTAACATGTATATCCAACATACACAACATTAAATGCATTGTTTATTGTTTAATGATGTATATTTAATATAAACAATATTAAATGCACCGCTGCAAGATACATATTACTAACCAAGAGGAAGCACGACAATCTGAACCTGTGCATAGGAACTCATACTTAACATAACATGAGACAGACACGCACGAGGCAGAGCGGGCATAACAGAACGCCCAGCAGAAGCATGCAGCATTCTATTTCCAATTTTCGACCACCTCTCGTGTTCACATAATTCCTCCATTTGCCAGGGTTGCCCGTGCCGCCACCTTGACACTTCCACTAACAGACACTATTGACATCTCCATAAAAACCACCCAATTATTTCGGGTTGGATTTTCAGTGCATCAGAATGTCCACGTTAGAGATCACTCAAGGGTTTTGATTCTGAATTTCTATATCTAATGTAGTTTAGAATAGTTCATTGATGTGATGAGGATTGATGTGATAGGATTTTTGAAGAAGGATTCAAAAATTGTTTGTGAAATTCTGGTTGATAAGGGTGAAACAATAATCAGTTTGTTGCGCAGTATTTAATGTTATTGTAAATAGTATATACATGATCTAATATAAATATAATTTGACATTTATATCAAGATATACATCAACGACAATATTACACAGCAAATTGATTATTGTTAGCTGTTAGGTAAAGATGATTATTGTTAACCGTTGATAGGTGATACATTCATAATGTTTTTCAAGAAAGGTAACAGTTTTCACAAGGCTTTACCAAAGCTTACTGGATCTCACTCCAATGTGAAATCATTTGCTGCATTGCTGCTTTAACATGCAAATTCTTATATTTATTGATGTGTAATTTTAGTTCTTTAATGGTAAGTTTATAATTTTTGTTTGATTTTGATTTTAATTTTTGTTTGATTTTGAGTTTAATGATTAATGAATTTTTTAAAATTATATTTTAAAGTTTGTAGTAATTTGAAATCTTGTTATATGGATAACAATTAGTATATATATTTTGAGTGTTTCTAAATATTCCAAAATATGTTATTAAAAACAAATATTGTATGATATTTTGAGAAAGTAGTTATAAGTTATGATATGTAAAGAGTTCTAGATTAAGGAAAGAATATAATGAGTTTAAGTTACTTTTATCTTTGTTATTCTAATTCTTTTTATTTTTATTTGGCAAGTTTTGAGTTCAACATTTTATCTTTCTCATTTTTATTACTAATAAAATTAATAAGTTTTTAATAAGATATAATTTTGATTTCAAACTTATTAATTTTGAATGTAGAAAATTTTCATGGTTAAATTTCACTCATAAATTAATTTTCTATGTTTTTTTACTCCAAAGATTGTCAATTTTCATTTTTTTTTAAATTATTTAATCTTAAAAATTGCTAGAACTTTATTGAAAATATATAAAATCTTTAAAATTTTAAATATTTGAATAAAAGTATTGCCAAACATTAATAAGTTATTAAGGAATGTTTTTACACTTTAAGATACATTTTTATGGTTAAAATTTTCCCTCATTTTGAGAAAGAAAAGATCTGTGTTTGTTATTCCAATATTGAGAAAGAAAAGATCTGTGTTTATTATTCCAATATTTTTCAATTAGGCTTAGTAAATATTGAGTTCAACATTTCAACCTTTTCAGTTTTATTTCATTTTTATTTTCATGTTAAGAAAATTAATAAATTTTTAATAAGACATAACTTTCATTTCAAACCCATTAATAAGTGAAAGTGTATTAATAATATTCTATTTTGTTTTTCTTTCAAATATACAAATATTTAAAATATATAACTTTTTATGAGAAAGTAAAATGTTTATATGTTAAGGAAGGTTTTTACACTTTAAGATAAACTTTCATGCTTAAAATTTTCCTTATTTTGAAAAACAATTTGAGATCTCTGTTTGTTATTTCAATATTTTTCAATTAAACTTAGTAAATCTTGAATTAAACATTTCAATCTTTTCATTTAAATTTTCATGATTAATAAAAATATTTTTTTTTAATAAAACATAACTTTCATTTCAAACTTATTAATAAGTGAAAACACTCTATTAATAATATACTATTTTATTTTTATTTTAAATATACAGATATTTAAAATATATATACATATTTTTAAGAGAAAATATTAAATCTCATCATATTTTTCGAAAACAATTAAAAAATAATACTATAAAATTTTAAAAATAAAAATATTTTTTTTTAATTTAAAAAAATAATATAAATTTTATATATATATATATATATATATATATATATATAATTAAAAAAAAATTAAAAAATATGAAAAACATATACAAAATTGAACAAAGCAATACGGAAGACGAAGTCAAAGCACTAATAGTGAGTGAAAGTCAAAGCACTATAATTCCTAGAGTGAGAGGACTAATAATGACTTCCACCATAATTATTCTATAGACTATATCATAAGACAATCCAATAGTCCTTTATTCAAAATGAGCTTTACACGTTTATTTTAATCCCTTTTGAAAGGGACTGAGCCAAAGAGTTATTGTAAAAGAGATGTGACAAATAATTATTGATTATTTTTATGATTAAACCTTTTTGTATTGGAGAACTTTTGTATAAGAAATGCCACATTAAAGTATATGGTGTACGACCACAATGTATAATAATCTATTTATAAAAATGAAGGATTTTTTACATGTTAAAAAAACAAAAAAAACTAATGAATATGTGGAATGAGTTATATGTGCCATGAAATTGTCTAACATGTGACTGTTATTATCTTTATAATTATTTATTTATATTGTCAAACTTTTATAAGAATGGCACATTAAAATATATTGTATACGCTCACATGGTATCCCGTGTTTCTCTCAAAACCATTAAAAAATTCCAAAACCATTCAATGCCCAAAAAAATCTAATCACATCATACGTGGAGTGTTTTTCCAATGCAAACATGTGGATTATATATTTTGAAATTTGAAGTTGCCAAAATTTCAAAATGAAACACTTTAAATATGATGGTTTTGATAATTTTATTTTCTATTTTTGTAGTTTTAACAAAAATATGTTTATAGTTATGAAAAAATCTTTATTTTATTTAATAAATAAATCATCATCTTTGACTAGTAATTTGTTCATCAAATTTCATTCTTGATAATTAGTAATTAATTGTTTTTAATGTTTTTGTTTTTTTATCACTATGAAGATTTGATTAGACAAGTGAGGATTCTTTTAGACCAATGAAGCAGAAAAAGGTAATACTAGGTATTGTTAATCTTTAAACATCGGAATATGACTAATGGTATTGGTCTTTCCAATATAATTGAATAATAATATCAAAGATAGTTTATTTATAAACATTAATATCAAAGTAAGTACTATTATAATTTGTCCTCGCCAGTGTGGTTGAGCAGAGCATAGCTGAATAATAGTTACTATGTTAGTTTTGGTCAATTTGTCACTTTGTAAATAGCCCTCGCCAATCCAGTTAGGCAGGGTGCTTCCTAAATAAGTTGTAGTTTATCAGTTGTGTCAGTCCATTGCTGCGAAACAACCATCATTAGTCCAGTATGTAGGGAATGGAAGAAATAAAATCATAAACATCTTTTGTAATTGCAGTTGTTGCAGAAGAAAGAGTCACCCTGCATAATATTAAGAGGGCACTCCTCTCTTGGAAATGCATGGGTGGTATTTTTTTTGTTTCACGTCTCTTCTTTTGTTGCTTGCTGCATTTTCTATGTGTGTGTGTACTTTGTTCTTGCGTGTTGTAGTGCACCCAGTTGTTGCTGGTGCACCCTCTCTGATCTCAAATGCAGAACAATTGGTATAAGAGCTTTGATCTCGGCAAGATTCTGCTTGCAATCAAGAAGTAGAGTGAACGACTATCCACCAAAATTCACACTATTTTTTTTTGTGGTAGTGGGGTCCCAGAACTCACGCTTTGCTCAGAATTTTCCAGCACCCTTCTCAGGGTTTTTCCCATTGTCGTTCTCAAGTTTTTCAAGCATCCTTCTCAGGGTTCCCCAACGCTTATCTCAAGGGTTGCAGTGAACCCTCTTCATAGGGTGTTTGTGTGATATCTCCAACACCTCAATGCGCCAACATCTCACAAGTTCTCCAACATCATCTCTAGTGTCTTGCTCCCAAGGGTTCTAGAACGCCCTTCTCAGGGAAACATAGCCAATGTATTTCAAAGTGTCTTATGTGTCCTTGATTAGGGATCCCTTCTTTGAATAAAAATCATGTCGTTGCATAGAGAATCATCTACTGAGGAGTTTAAATCCACCATGTCTACACCAATTCAAGAATTATCTCTTGTTATGTATGAGTCACTTTTCCTACAACAACACATGACTCCAACACCTATGTCGCTTGACACTCGCTTCCAATTGTCAAAATTTGCAATCAAATGAATAGAGAGATTCTCAATTCTTGGATCCATGGTCTCTCCACCTACTTCAAGACCTATCCCGAGATGGATGAGTAAACTAAGTTGCAAATAGCCAGCTTGCAACTTGAGGAAATCACTCAAGCATGGTGGGACACCCAATTGGAAAAGTATGAATTGGTCATTCTGCTCGAGGAGACAACAACTACGAAAATTGTATGCATTAGTTCTTGGGAAGTTTTTTGTCATGCCTTGTTGAAGCACTTATGTCCTCTAAGATATGTCAAAAATCTTCTCGCAAAATGGTTGCAACTCCGACAACTAGCTAATCAATATGTCCAAAGATACATAGATGTGTTCTACAAATTGCACATCCAACTCCACATAGGTGATCTAAAAGAGGTATTGATTATTAAATTCAATTATGTTTTATTAGTGCAACTTCATCATGAATTTGATTTGTTTGAGAAATCTTCCTTGGACAACGCCTTTCTTCGGGCCTTGGCCATTGAGCGTAAAGTGGATCCTCGAATCTACTCACCCCAACCTGGATCATACCCTTCTACCATGGGCCCTTCTCATGTTACCCCTACCTCCACCTACACCCCTCAAAATGTTTCCCCTGTCTCATGCTCGACACCTCGAATGACACCCTGGTGTACCTTCCACAAGACCAACTTGCATGCTTTCATCGACTATCGAGCATTTCAGAACCTTCTCCCTAAAAAAACTCTTTTTGCAGAAATCACCCAGTCTGTTTCCCCTGACCCTCCTGAAGCTGAAGTTGTTTCACTCGAAAATCCTGTAGAAGTTGGCCCATCTCTTATTCTAATGACCACCAATGAACACGATACCTATTATGCACCCATGTTTACCCACAATGGTCAAATTAAGCATGAATTGGCTACTCTCATCATGGACAACAAAAGCCAAAAAAACCTCATTGCTCAGGACTTGGTCTAATGTCTACAACTCCCAACTACTCTGCACCATAAACCATATCAGCTTGGATGGGTACAAAAGGAAGGCATGTGTCTCACTCTCTCGTTTTTGTGAGATGACCTTCGCTATTGCCCCTTTCTGGGATACTATGGTATGTGATGTGTCTTTTTTAGATTGTGCTAACCTGTTAAATGGAATCCCCTACTAGCAAGCCCAAAACACTATGTATCATGCTAAATTTCATAAATACTACCTACAACATGAGGGACGCACCTATGTACTTACCTCCTCTACTCCTCACTCCACACAACCTCAGACTGGACAAGCGGGTGCTAAGAAAGTCACTATGAACAAATATGTTTCCTTCTGTTTGGTTCTCCCCATTAAACTAGACCATCTGACCAAGCCAACACCTCAGGACATGACTTCCTTGCTCCTAGTAGTCGCCAATGCCTTCCCCCAACCCACGAGATTGCCTCCATTTTTCTCTATGAATCACACCATTAATCTCATTTCGGAAGCCTCTTTTCCCAACACCCCTTCATACTTCCTCACTCTCTGAAAAGATTCTCTAATAGCATGCCAACCTAGCCAACTTCTCAATTATGACCCTCCTTCGCCCTCATCTTCGCCTTATGCATCTCCAACATTTTTTCTTCCCAAGCCAATTCTTGGTCCAGTAGTCTCATCTAGCAGGTTATGTACTCCAACACAAGTGCTAGAATATTATAAAACATTTCCTGGCAGTTCCTCTTTTTCCACACTGATTATTGAGAAAGCATCAAGAAAATAGAATTCTTCCAAATGCAGTATAGATGGGAAAAATCAACTACAAAAGAATATTTTCTTGGTTGGAGAAGTTAATTAGACAAGGTGTAAATTAGACACACTCGTTGTTCTTCCAAGGAGCTTGTTTTTAAGGACAATGTGGCGATAGATAATGAAGCTCTAGCTTATCAATATCGAGTGGGTGTGTTCTTGCTCCATCTTGGAGGACTAGAGACACTTCAGGATGTGCAACGTCTCTTCTGCAATTTATTTAATTTGGACATTAGTCACCCCACTAGCTTGTTATGATTTTTGCAATGACCTTTGACACATTTGATCTATGTATTAAATTCCCCCAAAAGGAGAGAGAGATCTTCTACAAAAGGAGAAGGTTCCATTGAATAGATACAGAGGGACATAATCACCAAGCTTGTTTTGTTGCTAACCTATTCTTTGTTTTCCATATCCACAAGTGGCTCAAGTATTCATCTTCTGCACAAATTATCTTTTCAGGAGAAGTATATGATCAATATTCCCCTCACCCTCAACAAAACGAACAACACTCAGCTCATAAGTCTCCCCATAATTTAGCTCAATGCCCTCTTGTTGACCAAAATTTGGTCATCTATATTTTCCCGCTCTTGGATTCATAAAATCCTTGATATCAAAAGAAGACATTTTTGAACTTTTATAAGTTCATTCTGCATCCCTTGGTCTCAGCTTCACCATGCATTTTTTGGATCAGAAATCTATTTCTGTATGCTTAAGTTATTCAAGATCTGGTCCAGAGATACAATTTTGAAGAATCTTTCTAAGTATCACGTTCTTCTATCCTTTTTTGAATTTTGGCTAAGTACTCTCATCACTTATTTCTCTCACCTTTCACCTATACCCATCTCAACACTTGACCATTTTTCTCCTTATCTCTCCACTCTCTTCACTCCCTTATCCCTTATCCTCCCATACTTACTTAGCCATATTTTAAGCCATATTCAGTCTATGGTTGGGGGGGAGGATATCCATCACATTCCTTCACCCTTCCCCCTCACCTTCCTCACCCCCATTCCCACTATCTACATTTATCCTCCCTCACATCGTCTACATTTCTCCCCTTTACCCCTAACAACTCATCTCGTCATCAGGTTCGCGGGTTGGCAGACTCATCTCCAAACTTCCCTCATCTTCCCATCCCCGCGAACCCACCATCCTCCTAACTCCGTTGCCTACACTTTACCTTCCCCCTTACATCACCCTATGTCACCCTTATCCATCCGCCACCTACAAATTACCCCCGCCCCCTCTCATCTCCTTATACTTTCCCTACTTATTTTTTTAAAGTAATATAGCTCGTGGGTGGGCAAACACTCCCCAAGCCACCAACCCATCCTCGTAGTCTACAAACTACCCCCTCGACTTTCGCTACCCACAATTCTCCCTCCTTGGACCCTCTCATCCCATCTCCCATACTTAGAAAAATTCTCAAAGCTATTCCAAGGCATGAAAACCAATGAATAAGAATATGACACATGGCAATAAATGAGGTCATGACACATGGCAACTCAACATTGGAGACACATGGCAACATACAATTTGTGGCATATGGCGTCATATTATTGGTTATATTTGGAATCTAATGAGTTTATGACACACGGGATATGACAGTGATGATTCAATGTTGACTGGGCATGAGGTGGACAATGACGAGGTTCCAAAAAATTATTATTTTATTCAACAACTTTCCAAGGGTCGAATCCTCCAAGCTCCATAATTTTTTCTCTTCTTTGTTTCTTTCTAAGTGCATGAAACACTTAGTATTATATACAATGAATATTTATAATATCCCAGGCATGTGGGATAATGAAGAAAAAGTTGAATTTTTATGAAGGGGCATGAAATTCATCCAAGGGTTGTGATTTACCCAAACCAATCGGTCGACGATGGTTGAGTGTTAATCTTAAAGAGGCCATAACTTGAGATCCGGGTGTCAGAATGGATCAAACTTTATACCATTGGAAAGGTATTTCAACGTAGAATATGGTGGTAAATGTTTTAAGTTCTGAAAGTTGATACATTTTTCTCAGAAATTAAAATATCATTCAGATGCATTTTTAATGGGCCTTCATGACAACTCAACTTCATGAGCTCATATCTTGAGATCCCGACGACCGATTTGGGAAAAATTTATATAGTTGGAAATATAAGATGATAAAGATCATATCTGAAATGATTTACATGGATAAAAAATTTATTATCATTCCCATAAAATTAAAACACAACCCTCATTTAAAGAGAAATTAATTAAATTTAAAAACAACAAGTTTAATTAAAACTTTTATTAAAAAAGGAGAGAGACCTATTTTCAATATACTTATATTAATGATGTGAGTTCATTAACGAGGAATTAATTAAAGGGAATGTTCCAACTTGTACAGGAATGTTAAGAGAGGAAGAAAACCCTGACTACTCAAGTAGTTAGAAAATCTCTTCTTAAAAAGAGAAGAAAGGTTTCATCTAAGGGTCATAATAATCAGCATTTTCAAAGGGGCGGGGAAGAAGAAGGTACAACCATGGATACACAATCAAGCTTCTGATCAAAAGAAATAATTCTCCATCTTATCCATTCTTTCTATTCTTATACACCACTTCTCATAGCTTTATGCTTGAGTCTCAGAGTTGGGCACAAGGCTGAGTTGTTGAGTGTTTTCTTGTATTCTTCTATAGACTTTTCTTGTATGATCATGGAGTATTTGCAGCCACATACATGGTTGTCAAAGATTTGGTAATGAAGAACATTTCTCATGAATAAACTCCACAAAGAATTGCATCGGGGTTGATCTTAATTGTATCTTGTAACTTTGAGTTTTAAGTATGAGATATTTGAGGTTGACCTATCAATTTCTCTTTTATTACTAATTGCAATACTCTATTAAAATTCTTTGAGATGATCAAATCATTCTCTCCTATTTCTCATGAAGAAGATGTGGATTCATTTATGTATTATTAAGAAGATTGTGTGTGATGTTGATCACAATTTAATTTTGATGTTAAATCCCTCCTTCAATCTTTTCTTATTGTAAAAAGACTTTTGTTGCACATAAAGAACATATTGGGTTATTGAAGAACCATTTTCATATAAATCCAAGAAATAAATATTTGGGGTTTGTTGCCTAGCACTCTCCCTAATCCAAGATATTCAAAAATTTATCTTTTAGCCAAAGAGGAGAACCACCTCTATAAAAACGAAGGGCGACTAATGTCCTCATGAGGTTGTCATTTCGGTCCTGATAGATTCAAGCATCAACACCTCTCTAGGTAGTAGTAACATTAACAACTACATCAAAGCGTGCACAATAGTGGTGTGATGAATTTCACACTCCATTGTTCTTACAGCCAGAAGCTCGTGTATGGATCTTGTGGGATAGACATCGATTAAAAGGAAAACTTCATCAGTTGCACCGCCTCATATATGGTCCCGACACAATTCAAGAAAGAATTGGAACGAATGTAGTGCAAATGTCTTCATTTCCTAGTGAAAATGGGGATGCTTCGGAATCTAAACAGGGAGGAATTAGTCCACGAGGAAGGGCATCCACCTTCCTTCGCCAACCAGTAGGAGATATTTATCACGTAGTTAGTAATTACTATTGTAATCTTCTCTTTCCAGTTCGGTTGAGCATAACATAGTTGAATAATAGTTAGTATGTCAATTTTGGTCAGTTAGTCACTTTGTAAACAACCCTCTCCGGTCCAATTAAGTAGGGTTCTTCCTAAATATGTTTTAGTTTATTAGTTTTGTCAATATATTGTTGCGGAAACAAACATCGCCAATATAGTATGTAGAGCATGGAAGAAATAAAAGCATCGACATATTTTGTAACTGTAGTTGTTGTTAAGGAAAGAGTCACCCTGCATAGTATTAAGAGGGCACTCCTCTCTTAGAAATGTACATGCATGGTATTTTTCCATTTCACATCTCTTCTTTTGTTTCTTGTTGCATTTTTTGTGTATGTACTTTGTTGTTGGATGTTGTAGTGCGCCCAATTGTTGTTGATGCACCCTTTTTTTATCTCAATTGTAGATTATATTTCCAAGAAAATTAAATAATAATATAAATATGGTGTTTTTTTTTAATTATGTGGATAAGTTAAGTTTTAAATGATAATGTTTTTTTAAAATAATTATATTATAAGTGAACATATTCTAGTTTATAGTTTATAAATTATGTTATATTTGTTTTTTTAAGATTTATGATAAATATAATTTATATTTAAAGATTTTAATACTTTGATATATTGAATTCATTGTAAATATTGTTGTGTTGTTATTTTCATTATAAGATTTATTCATTTCCGGCATACCCTCATTCCAATTCTAATTTTTACTTAATGTTTTATCATTTAAGCGATGGGCATTTCTATCTTTCAAATTGTTGTCTATGAAGGCATTGTATAAATTTGGAACAACTCATTTAGAGAATATAGGAATTACCCTAGCATGTTGAAATAACAAAGAGGATATTAATAGGGTTTAAAACATTAATTTTGTAGGCACTTTATGTTTACATATTATGTTTGGTTAAGGTTGTAGTGATTTTCATGATTAATATTTTTTTGGGTTATTTTTAATTTTTATATATTTTTCAATAAGTATAGTGAAATAATATTTTTTTTTGGAGTAATGTCTCTTATTAACATAATGGTTGAATATATTTGGTGTTTTCTCATTGTTATACTTTTCATTTGCAAATTAATTGTAAGTCTAAGTCCGTTGACTTTATATTAATTTATTTCATATTATTTGTGTAGTGTAGAGCAGTCGGTAAGGGAGTGTGTTGTTAAGGCACTCCGTAAATGAAATCACTGATTTGAAACCTCTAGGACACCACAAATCCAACCAACCAATAAATAATGGTAGTTAAACAAATGAACTATAATTTTTATGTTATCAAAATTATTTTTTTACACTTTTTTAAAATATTTTTAAAGTTAAATCTCAATTTTAATTTTAATACAAGTTCAATCACCCAACATCAACATTTTCATTATTGTGAATTCTTATAGAATGCATAACATCCATTTTAAATGAGATAGTACAAAATGAGTGCTTATATTTACCCATTACATGAATTTAGGCTTGAGAAAGAGAAACAAAAAGATAATCCAATTATAAATTCACTTAGATATTTGCACCGAAAGTAGTGAAATACACTGGAAAAATGAAAATTAGACATTTAATGTAAAATAAATGAAGTATTGAAATAAAATAAAATAAAAATAAATTAACATAAATCCATTTTAATATTAAATTTTTAATAAAGGAAAAATTTCCACAATTTTTTTTTAATAATCTTTATACATAGTTAATAGATTTGAAGTTATGATAGACCTATGCTAGTAAAATTTTGACATTCATGCATGGATAATTATGTAATTGTATTAGGTATCACATATACATGTACATATTATATACCTTGTGGCTAGCATATATCTAAGAGATGCCACATAGAGTCTAAATAAGAAGAACATGTTATTTTCTTTTGTTCAATTTATTATGAGATTTGTAATAGATATAATTTATATTTAAATATTTCTATACTTTGAGATATTGAATTCTTTGTGAAGGTTAGGCGTGTGTGTTGTAATTTTAATTACAAAACTTACTTAATTCCAAAGGAAATTGTTACAAACCCCAATCCAATTCCATATAAGATTTCTTGACTTAATAATTTATTATTTATATAGATAGAAAAAATTACATGAATCTTGTAAGTTTTAGAAGAGCATTCAAGGTCAAAGATATTCTATAGTTGAGAGCTCTAATTTTGATTAGAGTATAGGTTCACTATGGTGTATACCATTTTTTCTCAATCCAAAATGTTAACAAATACCACTTTTGTTGAGATGAGTAGTGAGATAGGGTCTCTAAGTGAGTATCGTTGGCAATGGTTTCACGTTCCTTGGATGATATTGGCAATGGTAGTGCTTTGAGGACCCTACGTGGTAGGAATGGGAAGCCCACTAGATCACAAAAGCTTCCTATGGTGGATTGTCTCACCATCTCATTATGTTATTTTCTCAACATAATAGACATCTCTTGGATGTTCTATCAAACTCCCTATTGCCAATTCCCCAATGTCCAAGACTTTTATTTTTTGAAGCTTCTAATGGGCTGGAGGGATATTAGATTTATGTTCTCGTTAAGTTTGGAAAGTCTCTCCAAACATTATTGTCCCCAATAGAGATCATCACTTCCCTAATTGAACGCATTCAAACTTGGGAGGGGATCTTGATCCATCTGCAACCACTAATTTATGCCATTATGCCACAACTTCTCTCCCCAAATAATCTTCTCCATCTGTTAATTCTCCTCCCTTTTGCATGGAAAAGGAGGTATCAATGCCCTTTGTATTGTAAAATCTATAGTGGATTGAGAAGGGAATCAAATATTTTTTGACCACTACACAATCTATAGGTTCTATGGATTTTGGCCTGCATAAAACAATCTTTAGGCTTGGATTGAATCATTATGTGGACCTTTCCTCAAAGATCCAATGGCTATCCATCATGTTGTGAAGGGTTTGTTTATCCTCAACTTCAAGTCCACAAATGAATGTTTGAGTGAAGTGTTTCATGGACCATGGTTTTGGGGTGACGTGGGTCTCTCCATGAAACCGTGGCACCTCTTCTTTTATCCACACATTGAAGTTCTCTAGATGGTTTTGATTTGGGTCAGGATGTCAAGTCTTCCTACACAATATTAAGATATAAGAACTCTAATTACCATTAGTGACACCTTGGGTTATTTTATCTATGCTAGTAAGGAAATATATGGCATTCTAATTTGTATATTAGAGAATTTCTCTTTAGAATGAATTAGATATGGCTTATAATTTGAAATTTTGTAATTTTTTTTGTTTAATTAGAAATAATGGTTCTATGTTATAGAGGATAAGTAAAGTATAACATAATGTTTGGATACTATATTAATTAATTAGGAGTCTAATGTAAACTAATTAGTCATTGCAAACTCCTAAATACTATATCGATTAAAATTAAACTAATAATGTTTGGATACTATATTAATTAATTAAATTTTTAATGTAAACTAATTAGTCATTGCAAACTCCTAAATACTATATCAATTAAAATTAAACTAATTGAAATTTACTATATTAATTAAAATTAAACTAATTGAAATTTAATTCTAGATCTTTGCAATTTTACAATCTTAGATTTGATTTTGGGTTACCTATAGTAATTTCAAATAAGTTTAATGATGGGATGATTAATGGGTTTTTCAAAATTGTAGGGAGCACATTCATTCATGGAAGAACATTCTTTGAATCCTTTTTAAAATATCGAAATCTTTACAACCCATCTTTAAACATTTTAAGGTTTGAAATAATGTTACGTGATAATGATTGGTATATATGCTTGCAGTGTTTTTAAATATTTCAAGATTTGTGGTTATTCAAAACAAATATTATTAGAGTCGTGGATAATGATTGGCATGTATGTTTGGCTTATTTATATATATATATATATATATATATATATATATATATATATATATTTATTTATTTATTTGAAATGTTTTTAAATATTTTAAGATTTGTCAAATTATTCAAAACAAATATCATTATAGAGTTATGACATTTTGAGAAAGAAGTTATATGTTATGATATATAAAGAGTTATAGATTGAGGAAATAATATAATTATATTATTAATTTATTAATTTGAGTTTGGTTTGATATTTGTTTTAATTTTAAAAATTATTAAGATTTTATAGAAATTATATAATTTTTTTGAAAATTTAAATATTTTTAAAAAATATTATTAAACATTTTATAATTAATATATTAAAAATTGATAAGATTCCTCAAAATTTTTACACTTTAAAATGAATTTATATAGTTAATTTTTTTTTCTTAATTTTAAGAAATTATAAATTATAATATGTTTTACACTTTAAAATGAATTTACATAATTAATTTTTCTTCCTAATTTTAAGAAATTATAGATTATAATATGTTCTACACTTTAAAATGAATTTACATACACTTTAAAATGAATTTACATAGTTAATTTTTTTTTCCTAATTTTAAAAAGTTATAGATTATAATATGTAAAGATTTAGATTGAAAGTAGAATATGATGAATTCTTCTCTTTTTCAGTAAATCTTCAATTCAAAATTTCATCATTTTTATTTTCATCCTTAATAAAATTATGTTTTTAATAAGATATAACTTTCATTTTAAACTCATTAATAAATAAAAGCATTGTATCAATAATATAATATTTTATTTTACTTTCAAATTTGACAAATATTTAAATTAAGTAGAAGCATTGCATTGTATCAATAATATAATGTTTTGTTTTGTTTTCAAATTTGACAAATATTTAAAATATCTAACGTAAGTAGAAGCATTGTATAATATTTTATTTTTGTTTTCAAATTTGATAAATATTTAAAATATCTAACTTGAAGCATTTTATATAATATAATGTTTTATTTTTGTTTTCAAATTTTACTAATATTTAAAATATATAACTTTGTACATTAAAGTGCATTAAATCCCATCATATTTTTTAAATCAATTAAAAAAATAACACTATAAATTTTAAAAAATAATAAATATAATTTTTAATTAAAAAAATAAACATTTTTAAAATTAAAAAAATAACATTACAAATTTTAAAAAATAACAAATATAATTTTTAATTAAAAAAAAAACATTTTTAAAAATATAAAAATTATTTTTAAAATTGAACATAAAAAAATAACACTATATATTTAAAAAAATAAAAATATATTTTTTAATTTAAAAAATATATATATATATATATATATATATATTTTTAAATATAAAAAATATATTTAAAATTTAACAAATTAATAAGAAAAATGAAGTCAAAGCACTCATACAAAATAAAGTCAAAGCATAATTTAAAGGGCATTGTCTAACTATACCTAAATATGCACGAAATCACATACGGTAAATTCAAAAAGGACTAATCATGACTTCCATCATAATTATGCTACACTATATCATAACATAATCCAAATTGAGGTTTACACGTTTATTTTATTCCCTTTTGAAAGGGACTAAGCGAAAGAGTTATTGCAAAAGAGATGTGACATATAATTATTGATTATTTTCACGATTACTTATTATTTATTTATATGGTCCAACTTTTACTAAAATAGCACATTAAAATATATGGTGTACGACCACGTGGTATAATAATATGCAAGCTTGCATATCATAGCTTGTGTGTTTTTCCCAAAAACCACTCAAAAAAATCCAAAACCATTCAATGCCAAAGAAATCTAATCATATCATAGCTTTTGTGTTTCCCCAAACCATTATAAAAAATCCAAAACCATTCACTGCCAAAGAAGTTTTTCCAATACAATCATGTTGATTATATGTTTTGAAATTTCAAGTTGTCTGAAGTTGTTAGTGGTTATTTTTCATTTTTTTAATGCTTATGCTTATTTTCCTTATGGAAGATCTTCTGATTCAACAAATCAGGATTCCACTGGACCTATGGAGCACAAAAAGGCAACACTAGGTATAGTTTATTTTTAAACATGGGAATATGATTAGTGGTATTGGTCTTTCCCATATAAATGAATAAGAATATAAAAGAATGCTTATTTTAAAACATGGACTAGTGGTATTGGTTTTTTAAATAAATTTGAATAATAATATAAAGATGGTGTCATGTAAATGAATAAGAATATAAAAGAATGCTTATTTTTAAACATGGAGTATTGGTTTTTTAAATAAATTTGAATAATAATATAAAGATGGTGTCTTTCCTTGAATATGATTGGTAGTATTAGTCTTTCCGATATAAATGAATAAGAATATAAAAGATGCTTTATTTTTAAACATGGAGCAGTGGTATTGGTCTTGTAAATAAAATTGAATAATAATATAAAGATGGTGTCTTTTGTTGTGTGGATGAGTTAGGTTTTTGAATGGTGGTGTTTTCTTTTAGATATTTATATTATAAATGAACATACTCTCTATTTTGTGGTTTGTAAGTTATGTTATAAAGAATTTAAATGAGAATAATTTGTTATTTTTTATATTCAATTATTATTTTATATTTAATTTATTAATTATCATATTTGTGATAGATATAACTTTGATTTAGATATTTTTATATTTTAGATATTGGATTCATTGCAAATATTATGATTTAAGTTATGTTATATAGAATTTAAATGAGAATAACATGTTATTTTTATATTTAATTTATTAATTATCATATTTATGATAGATATAATTTTGATTAGAAATTTTTATATTTTAGATATTAGATTCATTGTAAATATTATGATATGTAAGTATTAATGATCTTTTGTCATTTTTATTATAGGATTTATTTATTTCCAAAAAAAATTGTAAATATTGTAAATATTATGAAGTGTAAATATTAATGATGTGTTGTAATTTTCATTATAGGATTTATTTGTTTCCAAATAAAATTGTTACATACTTTTATTTTAATTTCATTTAAGACTTTTTGACTTAATATTTTATTATTTAAATAAATGATGTACATTTCTACTTTTCAAGGTTATTTTTGAAAGCATTCTACAAAATTGAAACAAGCCATTTAGAGAATATTGGAATTATCCTTTTTGCCAGTAGAAAATTTGTCAATATATTATATATATAGTGTTATAAAAAATAAGTACATTGACTGAAATTACATCCATCTCCGAACCATTTCAAAAGTGGTGCATCAAGACAGACCCTCTAGAGCCTTTTTATTATAATAGATCCCAACAAAGAGTACTTCCATATCAAACCGACTAGGTACTTATTTACTCTGAAGAAAATAGATCTCCAGTTCCAACTATAACAAAACCTCCAAATTACAGAAGATAACCAGTCATTGATAGAGATGCAAAAAGAGAGAGGGGCCCTCATGACCATCAATCCATTTATTGTATTGAATGTTCCCTTCTGGCGCCTGTAGATATTTTTTTGATAATGCATCTGTCACCCCATTTTCTTCCCTGTAGATATGTGCAAAATTGAGGGCACGAAAATATTTTGCTTATTCTAGGATCATGTCCTTCCAACACACTAGAGAAGTGACTTGTAAATTACCCCTACAATTCATCCAATCAATCACAATTTTTTAATCTCCAAAGACTTGGAGATGATCAAGGCCTAGCTGGGATGCCAAGATTAAGGATGCCCACACACTGAGAAGTTCATCCCTTGTATTTGTACCAAGGCCACAATTGAGGATTCACTTGTAGCTAGTATTTCCAGAAATTTTTAATTCTCCCCTTGCCCCACTCAATAACCCATTTTCTTGAGTTGCACCATCAAACCATCCTACAGTAGCCAGAGCATAAACATGTGTCTTTTGGATTCTAAGGTTCTTCCCTTTCTGAGGACCCAAACCAACAAAGTTCTCCAACATCCTTCGAATTTTAAGGACAACCTCTTGAATAGAGGGAGTACGTAATTCAAAGATAATCTTGTTCCTTTCCAACCAAATGAACCAACAGGACAAAGAGGGAAGAGTATTAAAATCCCTCTCCATTTTAGTCCAAATATATTAACAGTTAGTTAAAGAGATACCTCCCCAAGAAGAACTTAGACTAAGAGTTGATTTTAAAATCTGCCACACCTGTAGAGTAAAAGAGAAGTTGACAAACAAATGCAACATTGTCTCTGAGTTCCTGAAGAATAAAGGGCAAAAACTAGGTCTTTCCCAGCCTTTTTTCTACAGGTTATCCCAAGTTAGGATTTTATTCTCCACTACGAGCCAAGTGAACAGTCTGATTTTTAAGGCGATATCCCAAGACCATAAATGCCTAT
This sequence comes from Picea engelmannii, assembly GCA_009831015.1. NCBI lineage: Eukaryota > Viridiplantae > Streptophyta > Pinopsida > Pinales > Pinaceae > Picea > Picea engelmannii. The sequence goes on along the minus strand of ML788680.1, from coordinate 323,295 downwards.
TGGACCTCACGCGATAAGAAAACTTTTGTCAAATACAAAACAAAAATTGTCTCTCAATCAACTAACAATCCAGAAAGTAAAATCAATCCAAAACTTCAGATAAATTAAGGATTCTTCATCAAACAAGCACTCAGGTTCAAGATCTAGAGATTATACCCTTGTGACAAAAAACCAAAAGAAAAACTTGCAAAATTTACAAAGAAAACTTTTAATTTTGGAAAATCAATTGAATGCAAGCGTCAAACTTATAAATCAATCATTCACTAGTGTCGGAAGTTCATCCAAGACAATTGAGGCAAAACTGGGTAGAAAAAAGAAAAAATGGCTATCTCCAACAATTCCTACAGGAATCGTCGCAAGTTGCAGTGGAGCACAGCGCGACGATCTAGGGTCGTCGCGTGCTGTGAATGAGGTACAGTGCGACGTCATCGTACTACTCTACACTAGTAGAGTGTGACGCCAAGGGATCGTCGTGTGATTTCTATAGAGTACAGTGCGACGATATCTGAAACTAAAGGAAAATGGGAAGAAAGACAAAAATTATCACTGAACTTTCAGACCCAGAGAATCAAAATGGATCACCCAGAGACTCATAGAATGAATTTAGCCAAAAGAAGGCAGGCTAAAGGAAAATAAGAGGAAAAAAAACAAAAGAAGGTCGTATCCCCAGTATGGTCGCCAATTTTGTTATCAGACTAATCGGTAAGTGCAGACACAAACAAATCTCCCTAACTTCCACAAGAAACTAGAACAAAACAAAACAAAATACACACTTCACCTTAAACTTCATTGTCATATAAACTAGTTTAGTGAGGTACGAGCGACATACCTTTTAAACAACACGTGATCCTTTTATAGGGAAGAAATGTATTATTGTATTAAATGAAATAGAAAGTGGAGAATACAACCCATGCCTTGATGTTGCAAGGTCCCCTTTCAATGGCTCTTTGCTTCAACACACACACCTTTGCTCCAATGCCTTGAATGAAGAAGATCCACAATCTGACTTGAAGAACTAAAGTAAAGCTCTTAAGCATAATCTGAAGTAGAACTCTCCATGCAAATATTAGCCTATTCAACCTTAGCCTTTTCCATAAAAAACCACTCTTTATATAGTGTGAAAGAGAGATGGATGAGGATATTAGTATGATCCCACTAAATCAGAGAAGCGAGTAAGATCCAAACCGATCGGAGGCCACCTCATCTTCTAGAAGATTCTCTTTTAGAACATTCGTGAAATTTGACTTTTCCTATGCTTTAAGCATCATCGCACCTATGCACAAGCAACATGCGACGACGTCGTAGTCCAGGTTTAGGGTAGAGTGCGACGATCAGATATCATCACACCCCATGCATATAGTAGGGTGCGATGACCTTCCTTGATATGGGTTTTGAAAGAGGAAAGAAAATCACTTTTCTCATGGAGAAAGTCTTCTTTTAATATTTTCAGGGAACATGAACACATGTTTCCAGTTGATCACTGAGGTGACCAAAATAATGTGTAACAGCTATGTCACATAGAGTCTACATAAGAATAACATGTTATTTTCTCTGTTAAATTTATTATGAGATTTATGATAGATATAATTTCTATTTAAATATTTCCATACATTCAGATATTGAGTTCATTGTGAAAGTTATCAGTGTGTTGTTATTTCCATTACGAAACTTACTCAATTCCAAAGGAAATTATTACAAACCCTCAATCCAATTCCATATAAGAAATATTGACTTAATACATTATTATTTATGTAGATATGAAAAATCACATGAATGTTTTCAAGTTTTAGAAGAGCATTCAAGGTCAAAGATATTCTATAGTGCAAAGCTCAAATTCTGATTAGAGTATAGGTTCATTATGTTGTATGTTAGCAATCAAAATGTAATGGAATTTTGGGAGTGTTTTCATCTCTCTATTTGACTTATCAAATTCTTCAGTCTTTTGGCAAGGGTATTAACCTCCAGATTCTTCATCAATATCCCGGTGATTACTTTTCCCCAACATCCTTTGGCTTTGCTCTCTTGATCTGCAATACAAAAATGCAAACAAATTGATAAACCCCTAGTCTATGTCTATGCTTTGTAGATTTTGAAATATAAAACATATACATTTGTTTTATTATTTTTAAATCTCATATTATCAAAGACATGTGGTGTGTGCATACAAGTGAACTAAATGTTGTAGTTCCAAGCCCGAGTCTATTTATCATAGTGCATATACTTAAGTCCACAAATCTATTCTATGAATCAAGCTTATCGACTAAACCATTCAACATGCTAAATCCCAAGTCAAGCTACGGGTCAAAATTACAAGTTAAGTCATATGAGTTAAGCCAAACTTCAAGGCCACGAGTCAAGCCATAAATTGAGCCAACATTCAAGTTGTTCGATGCTCAGTAAAATTGCAAATGCATGATTTGTAGGATGCATGTGCAGGTGCCACTATTAGTAAGAATCAAAATCCATGCCTATTCGTTTGGTTGTTGACATGTATACATGAATTTCTTTTCTTTTCAGTGCATACAGTTGAGCAAGAAACCCTTATGTTAGCTTCCAAATGATGATACAGGTGAAAACGCCCATTGTTACAGCTCTGGATATCAGGAAGGTTGCATCATACTTACGCACCAAGCATACAGGGGAACTATTGTTGCCAAGTGTTCAAAGGTTTTGAAGGGAATCGACAAATGTAGGGCCGGGTATTTGCCTCTATTACATTTGAAGAGAATCAATGTTTTCAAATACTGAGGTGTCAAATTGATTGTTGATTACAAGGTTCAGGCACCGATGTTTGATGTTTACCATTATATATCAAGTGCCATGATCTTTGCAAAAAATTCATGGATTAGCTGCTCGAGGAGTTCATTATTTACATCGTCCTGGGAACACTCTTCAAGATGTTGGATTTCTGCTTCTTCTAGAACTTGTGGCTGAGCTAATCAAGAGATAGACATATAGGTTTCTGTTATTGAGGTCACAGGTGGATGTGAGTGATTTCCACAGCTGGAACACATCAGATAGAGAAGAGAATGTTGGTTTGAATATTGTTGCACGAATTTATGATCTTGATGCAGAAGCTTCATTCAAAACCTCTGACATCTTGGACATGCATGCAGTGGCAAAGAATTATGCCCCTGTTTGTACTAATATCGTGATCTTATAGAAATTGGCAAACTTCAGTTAGCAAAGGGGGAGCTTAATGAGGCATATGAATTGTTCACTGAAGCATTTACAATTCCTCAACAGGTTTTTGTTCCTTTAAATGGGAGTCCTATCTTGAAAGTTCTGGGTATTTCATTAATGTATGCATTAACAAGTTTCTTGCAGGTGATGCCATCTGGGTGTGTGCATTACAAACAGGAAAATGCATGACTACCCTCTTTTCTAAGATTGTGAATCAATAAAAACACATGTCAACTAAGATTATTGTCAAAGCAGTAATTGTTGTTGCAGATTTGGAAAGAAGAGCACAGTTGGCTCACTGATCATGTTGTTGCCAAAGGAAAATATGAAGGAATGTGAAGATATTGATATTTCATTTACTCTAGAATTTGGTCTCTATGGAAGCAATACTTTATTGTTGCCTATTTTTGAGGTTGCTCTACAAAATCACAGGAAATTTGGTAAAGGTGCTACAAAGTGTGCTACTCAGTGCGCTACCAAATGATTCTACCAATAGATACCAGGAATCAAGGAGAGTCGAGCTAGCATCTTTATGGATAGCTGATGATGAGAAGAATTGCAGAGACAACAGTTGGAAACATGATGAGAACTTACAACCTTTACAGGACACTTGGCATGCAATAGGATGTGCATCAAGGGAGGAAGAGTCATTTAAGTATTGTTGGATCGGTTGCTAGCATGTTTCCTTTTTTTTATAGCAGTTTGTTAATAGCTGCTAGCACAGGTGTTCAATTGATAACTGTTGTTGGAGAATCCAATGTGAGGAGGGGCCAGCTCGCACCTCTTGATGTTGCCTTTCCTTTCTTTTATAAATACATGTTCCAAATAATGAAGCAAGGGGGAATGGTTGAGTTGAGGCTCCCAAATTGTAATCTTTTTGACTAAGTAGATCGTACTCTGGTTATGTATTGGACTTGAGAATTTTCAATTAATGGAAGTTAGCTTCTCTTCATTTTTGTATTTTTCCTATTGGACTTGAGAATTTTCAATTAATGGAAGTTAGCTTCTCTTCATTTTCGTATTTATCCTTACTCTGAATGCTCATTAATGGAGGATCATTATGAGATGTTATAGTTGCACTATAATCGATGTTTGATTATGATGCTACTGTAACTCTTTTCAGGGTCTTAAAGTTTGGTTTCAATATGATCTTGTGACTTATCTTTTTCTTCACCCAACTACTAGAAGGCCTGATGCTTATAGTAGACTTGTTCACCAAGTCTTCTCTCTACTCATATTTTATCCTTAAACACTAACTGAAATTAATTAAAACCTCATTTTCTTGTGCATGCTAGTCCAGATTTCTGAGTTAAAACCTTATTATTCTGAGTCTTGTCCATTTGACCTTTTAAAAACTCATTTACATTTACAAATCTTTTGATGCTACCAATTTCACCTGATTACAGTCTGGGGTAACCTTTGGAGTGATAACAGTGTATACCACTTTTTCTCAATCTAAAATGTTAACATATACCACTCTTGTTGAGAGGAGAAGTGATATAGGGTTTCTAAGTGACTATGGTTTTCAATGCTTTCATGTTCCCTAGATGATGTTGGCAATGGTGGTGCTTTGAGGACCCCATGGAGTCGACATGGGAGGCCC
>ML788680.1:261364-310416 GCA_009831015.1 Picea engelmannii | reverse complement strand
TGCGGGTCTCCATGAAACCATTGCACCTAAGATTTTATCTACATATTGAATTTCACTCAATGGTTTTGATTTGGGTGAGACTGTCAACTCTTCCCACATAATATTGGGATAGAAGAACTATAATTACCATTAATGACACCTTGGGTGATTTTATCTATGCTAGTAAGGAATCCCTAGACATAGATTCAATCACCTTTATGGGCTATGGCTTCATGATCATATACTTTTGGAATGTTGTTAGCTTAGGTGTATGTAGAGCATTGATTACAGTCACAAAGATTTATACTATTAAATTTTCTAGCAAGGGGGGAAGGAAAGAAATGAGTGACCTCTTGGTGCAAAAATGATATTAATAAGAATAATCATTAGGTGGATCCTCCTAATCCTCAATTGTACATATCAACTTGGATGTTTGAGGTGCTATAGATGGTTCTATTACTCATCATGTCAAATCAAGTAATTAAATATTCATGTTTGTCCTTAGTTCAAGCACCCTCTTCATTCTTACTGGTCTCAAGGAAGGGGATTTATTTTTAAAATAGAAGGCATGAGTGTGATTTCTTCGATCATGATGACGGTGCTATTGGAATAGTTCAATTAAGAACAATCAATATTAATGATTATTAAAATCTTTGCAATCCCTGATCAAGGGGGAGATTTGAAAAAAATATTAAGGAGATATAGGGGGGAGAAAGAAAAGAAAGGGTAAGATTGATGTTCCATGTTTGTGTCTTGTTGTTATTTTTAATATTTGTTTGAATTAGGTTAGTTTTGAGATTCTATGCTCATAGTAGCCTACAATGTAAACCAACCTTTTTTTTTATAAGATGCATGCATATATTTATTTTTCAATAAAATTTAATAGAATCATTTTGTTCAAAAAAGAGATAGAGCTTTCTTTCATATTTATTGATAGGAATATGGTTGAAGTTAGTCTTTATCTAAGTATATCTTCTCTCTTTTTCTTTTCATGGTCCATGTAATATCCCCAGTTTTAATCCCTATGAATTCTATTGTAATCGTGTAAATGAGAGTTAGGTTGGTGAGCCGATATATTTTGGGTGGGATGGAATATATAGATTGATATGGTCGAGGGATGAGATATGCAAAATGTACATTGAAATTATTAATAAAAATAATAATCATTGGTTGCAGTACGAGTGGGGTGGTAACAACAACGAGATATGACTCCATAAGATAGGGGGATAAAGAGGGGTCCAAGGGGTTACCCATTTATATTAACTCAGTCATTTTCATATTAAGATTTACTTCTTTAAAATATCAAAATAGATATTAAAGTGATGTGAGAGTGGTAGGTGGGAAGGTTAGATCACCAAATTTATGATAGCATGGGTTGAGAACAACCACTTTTTGGGAAATGTGAGAGTCGATCTTGCATGAGAAGAAAATGAAATTCGAGTTCCTTTTTGGGTCAATTTTTACTTATTGTCTTTCAAGAGAAAGATATGAGTTGGGTTCTTGAGGAAAACCATTGTTGGGCTATGTTTATTTATTTGTAAACTACCATGGATATTCCACTCAAATAGTTCATCATAACAGATCTTATAAATAAAACTAAAATCTACCTGTGAAGGTTAAATTCCTTTAGATTTCCAGAATATTTAGTTACTGATTTTTTTCTTATGCATGAAATAGATCAAATGCATAAAATAGAGAACAATGAAATACAATCATGCACCATCCACAAAATGACACAAAGATATGCTCTGGGAAACCCTTACAGGAGAAAACCCAGCTAAAAGGTGAGGTTTCTCTGCTCTCTTTTCTTTGGTATAAAATAATGCAAGTACAAAGGATAAGACACTCTCTGTGGAGTTACCTGAGACCTGTGGCATGTTAGGATGCTACAGAACATTAACCCTCTATGTAATTTTCTCTAATTTCTCATTCACAATTTTTCTTCTTTGCTATGGAATAAAATACAATAACATAGAATGGAACTCCTTCTCCTCCTACTGTCCTCATATTTAACATAGCCCGATAGCCATCTAGGGGTAGTTTTTTTACTTCCTAAACCCTCAATTGTGACATGAAATCCTATTATTGAAATTATATATGTGGCTAGCCCCATATGCATGAGCAACAAGGGGTGACATGACATCCTCTTGTACCATGGTGGTCAACACGGTAGGTCAACTTACGGGAGGCATAACTTTTGCATATGAGTTCCAATTGACACATGGTCTGCACTATTGGAAATTTCTTAGACTATAGAACACCGTTAAGGGGATTTGCACAATTTCTAGACACAAGAACCCCAAAAAACATCATTTGATAACTCAAAATGGCTCTAGAAGGTTCTGAACCCCAATTTTCCAAATTTGTATCAACCACTAAAATGACTCTGCAAGCATTGAGATAGATGAAAAATAACATAATGATCCAATATGGATCATACCTCCCAATTTAGGAAGGGTTTTGGTCCCCAAAATCTTTATTAAAAGAGGTGAGGAATTTTTTCCTCTACCTTCTCCTTGGAGTACCACTTTGCTCTGCCTTGAAGTTGTCCTTTCAACCCAATTTTCCAAAGGTCATGTTTCCCATGTCTTATGGTTCTTGACCTCTTTTCAAAAACTGCGTCCTCTTCCAACTCTTCTTGAGCATCCGGTGCTAAGTCCTCTATGGAAAGTAATATCCCCACCTCCTCCTCCTAATCCAACATGGAAGGCTCATAGAGTTTTAGATTATCCACATTCACTACTCAGTAAATGCACATGTATAGGGGTAGACTGAGTCTATAGGAGTTATTCCCTGCCTTTTTTAATACCTCAAAAGAACCATACCGCAAAGCCTTGATCTTCTTATCAAGACCCTGTAGTCTTTACTTATTCAATTGTATCCATACTTTATCTCCCACTCTAAATGTTTGTTATGTTCTGTATTTATCATGTCTAGCCTTGTATTTTTCTTGTGACTTATTTAGTGTCTCCTGCACTTGCAAATGGATCTAGCAGATTTTCTCAACAATTTTTTTTTTCCTTTAATGCATCTTTTGTGAGGTCCTTCCTCACTCCTACTTGTTGTCCATATACAACATCTAAGGGTGAAGGTGTCAAATATTCAAAGCAAGTTTCAAAAGGTGACTTACCAGTAGAAGTGTGGACTGCTCTATTATAAGAGTGTTGTATATATATCATATTTTCATCCCAGGTATTCATATGCTCCTGATTGTAACCCCTCAAAAGCTTCACCAAAGTCTTGTCGACTACTTATGTCTTCCCATATGTCTATGGATGGAATGTTGTAGACCTATTTAACTTAGTTTCCATCTTCTCCCATAATGTAGTCCTAAATGCACTGAGAAATATGGTATCCCTATCTAAGATGATCCTCCTTAGTATCCAAAAGTGCACCCAAACCTATTCAAAGAACAAGTTTTCTACTTCATGTCCCTTGATTGTCTTTTTACAAGGTGTGAGAATGCACATTTTGTTGAACCTATCAGCTACCATAAATAAATAGTCATGTCCCTCTTGCATGGTTGTAAACCTCCAACAAAATCCATCGAAATGTTTCCCCAAGCTTGAGTGGGTATAGTTAAGGGATGATATAGACCTTGATTCCTATTACTAAGATAGATAGTACAACAAATTACACATCCTATAATATATTGTGCTACATCTTCTTCCATTCTGGGCTAGTACACATACTTTGTAAATTGGTAACTATATTTATAACACCAAAATGTCTTGCGACCTTGGAGGTGTGAGCCTGATGTAGGAGCATTGGTCCACCTTATTAAATGCACTAGCAAGCCAACACGTAGGCACGTAATGGAGAGAGGGACAGGCATTGACCCTCCCATTTTTAAATTTGAAATCTTATCCCATGGGGATTTGCGTTGTAAGTTCGTAAGAGCCAAGCCATACCTTTGTATAGGTAGTGGATAGGGTTTCCTTAAATGGTTTCCTGTAGCAGGTCCAGATCGTAGTCAGGTATGGATAAACATTTATGTAATGAGCCGTAGAAGTATGGTGGCATAATTAAGACGGTGATCGTACTAAGGCGGTAGAGAGGATAAGCTCGTGGAGCCCTCGCTTTGAAAGGGGAGAGAATGATAGAGAGTCTTAGGAGACTTGAGAGAGAGATCTCGGTTAGAGAGGTCTTAGAAGAATAACTCAGGATAGAGTTAGATTAGAAGAGATTGAGAGAACCGGGACTCTGTTGCAGTCCCGTTTTTGAAAACATCTGTATAGACACATAGAGATAATAGAAAAGGAGTTTTTCCTGCATATTGTGTGTTTATGTGTTTGTGTTATTGTTATACTTTTCTATGTCATTCATGTTCTGAATGTATGAACTAGTGAAGTAGTGTATGGGTTTCAATTGTTTCTCGTCTTTGAGTTTCTGAGTGCAAGGAGTTCAGACAGTCCATAAGGAGTGCGTTGACAGAGGTGAGTTAACCTCAGAGAAGCTTAGGAGAGATACCATTGAACCTTCATCAGCAGAAGTGTGAGGAGTGCACATGAAGAACTATGTGTTGAGTTCAGAGATACACGGAGTTATTGAACATTATGTAAGTAGAATCTCAGCAAGGTGTGCATCGATCAAGGAGAATACTAGGAGGCGAGAAGAATTTATTTTCAAGAAATCCTTCAGATCTGAGTTTGGCGAAATCCTAGAAATGAAAGGAGTGCATGGGAGATTGAAATATTCGAGGAGATCAAGATCAGAAGGGATAATGCAAGGATTGCATGGGGGATGGACTTATTCTAAGTCCTAAATCTCAGAAGAGATAACTCTTTCATAAGCACAAGCAAAATCCAGATAGTCGGGTTCACAACGGAAAGTTCAAAGGTCGAAGACTTTGAACACTGACAAAATATTCCAAGGTAGAAGAAGTCAAAATCTCAGGAGGAGGAGTGACAACAACCATATGATCAGTTGTGGAAGGGATCCTATACCATTATATCTACGTCTTGTGAACAGAGGAAGCGTAGAGGACAGGAACATATTCTCACCCGTAGGATTTGAGTGTAGAGGATCAACCATCGTTGGATCTGGGAAGAAGTGCACGAGCTTTCATGCTTTGTGTACACACAGGAGAGAGGATGTGCTAAAGAGCCAAAGTCCCAAAACCATTTGGTACCATCCATCAACTAGAAGGACACGTGGAGGAAATATATTGATTTTGGGTGGAAACGCTTTGGGAGGAATGAGTGCACAGAGAAGTTGAAACTTCCAAAGCCTGAAGAGCCGAAGGGACCAAATGAATCTGGATTTTTATATCCAGAGGGAATACGTGTCAATGGGTCATGAGATCCGGAAGGAGGAAGAGGTGTAACGTTGAAACACACAAAGGCCGAACAACTGAAGAGCCAAGAGTCATTGATCTGCGAGGGGACACTTGTCACTAGATTGTGAGCTCCGAGGAAATTTACATTGGAGTTTCAGTTTGAGAATTGAAACTATCAAATCGTGAAGCCTGAAGAGAATCTAAGCCGTCAGATCTAGAAGGGGAACGTGTGGTGAAAGATCGTTAATTCCGGGTGAAGTCACTCTGGGAGAATGCGAAGGAGAAAGATTTGACATCGTCGAAGCCCAAACAGCCGAAGAAAATGATAACCATCGATTTGGAGGAGGACAGGTGTCACCAGATCATGGACTTCAGAGGATTTCACTCCGGGGTTTTTATGGAAAGAAGTTTTGGAAAGTTCTGAAGTGCCAAAGGCCGAAATGATTAAGGGTCATTGATCCCAAGGGGAGCACGTGGATCGTTGATCTGCAAAGGGATGCATGGATGATGGAGGTCTATCCCGTTGGACAATTTTTGGATCAAGAGAGGACAAGTGCCAAAGGATACGACACTCCGGAGATTTGTGGTTGTTGAGAGTTAAAATTGCCAAAGGCTGAAGTCCCGAAAATGACGAGAGTCGTCGATGCGAAGGTGGAAACACAACGTCAGATCTAAGACTCCAAATAAAAGCATAGGATGAAAGGTCCGAAGACATGAAGGAGGATCTCGACTGTTGATCGAGAAGGGGGTCGTAGGACTATAGATCTGATTTGAAAGGTCAAAACATCCGAAGTAGGAATAAGGTCGTTGATTCAGCAGGAAAGGTGTTAGTAGATCGTTAACTCCAGAAGATTGGATTATGGAGGAAAATGAGGTTTGAGATTTCAAACAGCTGAAGTCCAGAATCACAAAGATATCAGGTCCGTAGATTTTGAGCGGCCAGATTTGAACCGTCAATCCAAAGGTACCGTCAAGATCAGGAGATCGACGGTCCTACAACATCTCATGGATTGGAGGTGCATGGACTTTAACAGGAGATCACGTGGCCATAGCCCAAGGTCACATGCGAAGAAGTTTAGCAAATGGAGCTTGTGGAGGTTGAGAATAGATATTCTCGAAGGCCGGATTCACAGAGGAGATCCTGGCCGTAGATTCAAGGAGTTAGGTGGCAGCAGATGTTTCACTCCGAAAGATTTCCATATAGAAGAGAGTAAAGGTTGAGAGTTGAAACTCCCGAAGTCTGAAAGGTGAAACCAATGGCAATTGTTGATATAGAGGGGAGTTACGTGGCGGCAGATCACGATGATCTGAGGTTGTGCATAAGATGAGAAGAGGCCATTTATTGGATAGTCAACAAGAAGCAGGTAAAGAATCAATAACCGTCGTTGATCGAGAATAAGCACTGAGAGGTTGGAAATCAATGGACAGAAGGGATTGCAGGGCCAAGACATTCTCAAACGATAATATTCCTTCAGTGGGCTGCAATTTCAGCCACTTTTTTAGAGAAGGGATACGTGGCAGTTGGAGGTGAATTGCGGGGCGAAAAGTAGGTTAGTCTAAAACCACCCTCACCCATGCCTGTAATCGAATATTCCCATGAGGTCATAGCCTAGGGCCGTATGTATGAAGGGGCTAGTGAAAAGGAGCTAATTCCCAGAAATTGGAGAGCACCAGAGCGCACGGACAAAGGGTGCAGGTATCATAGGACCTGCGCCCAAAGGGAAAAAGGGGTTTGTGTATAATTATTCTGCGTTCAATCAAGATCCTCAAGAGTCGATCCAACTCAGAGTATTAGAAGATCCTAGACCGAGAGGTCAACAGAACCCGAGGAAGGGAGGGGGATTGCATCAGGTGGTATCAGAGCTTGAATTTTTGCCTGTAGATTTCAGGAGAAAGAGGAGGAGGCCATTATTTTGTTTGTAGACAACAAACAAGAGAGATACAGTGGAAGGAGATGATCTGGTAACATTAGATCATATCAAAGGTTAAATTTTGTTGTAGACAATGAGTGAAGGAAGCAAGGTACTGATGCTCTATGAGAAAGTTGTTGCATGTACGCAACAACAAAAATTTAAACAACCAAGTGAGATGTAGGAGAAGATGGATATTCTCTCAGATGTAGAGTGATCCATAGGATTTCCAGGAGGGTAGGTAGAAGGTGTAAATGGCTACTGAAGGCCATGGGTGTGGTCAAACAGAAGGCCGCAAGAAGAAATGTAATTCAAAGATGGATCTAGAGCTCAATGAGATAAGAGAAAGGATGGAACAACTAGCATTGAGGATGCAACAAGATGAAAAGGTACACTAGAAGCACGAATTTCTTCTGAACAGGAAGGAAAAATGGCATGTTCAAAAGTTGTTGGCCAGAAAGCAGCAACAAGAGTTGAGAAGGTGGCTGAGGGAATTAGAAAACCTCAATGACACAGAGGAGGAACAGATTCACATCTGTGAATCAAAAATTGGGAGACACCTCAGTGATGAGGAGGAGGTGAGATCAGATGAATATCTCATAAATTGTCAGGTGGGCAGAAATGGACTTTCAAGTTGCCAGGTGGGAAATAGAAAGAGATCAGTGGAAGGTCTCATATACTTCCAAGGGAACAATGTTGAAAGTTCATATTTCCAAGTGGGCAATGAGATGGGATCAGTTGATCTCATAGACTGCCAGGTGGGCAAAAGAGAAGTCCAATTTGCCAGGTGGGGGAGGGGAAAGAAACAAGACTGTTTGAAAGTCTCAGGAGCTCAGAAATGGGTTTAGGTCAACAAGGAGTGTTGATGGATGAATATTCATGTGGATTTGCAGACCACGTGAATGACATTGATGAGAAGTTAAATAATTCCACCATCCAGGAGGAGGATCATAGGAACATTCTGATTATCGGGGGGATCAAGGAATTCCTACCAAACAACCAGGCAGAGGCTAGTGCACATGATGAGAGTGCAGCAACAGAATAAGGACAACCAGCATAAACTATTAAAGAGGAAGAAATGGAGCATACATTGATGTCTACACTAGCAGAAGAAGATGAGAATTCAATGGGATGTCTCAAAATTTTCAGCTAGGAAGATGAAAAGGAGATGGTTGCAGCATTGGAGTTTATAGAAGACGAGGAAGCAAACAACATATATTTTGCTGAACTGTATGAGGAATTGGAAGCCCTAGAGAGAAGGGTAATGGTGCAAAGATTACACATCTAACAGGTCAAGTTGGAAGAATATGGAGAGGCATACCAGTTGGAGGAACGGTTGGAGGGATTTGGAAATATGCCATCACAAGAGGAGAAGACATAAGCTAATTTGTGAAAGGAGAAAACTGAGCAGCAACTCAGTGAGGAGAATGCAAAACTAGAGTATGTGGTAGAGTACAAAACTAGTGCCACAAGGGGAAGTAAATACAGCATGGGAGATTGAGTAGATATTCCCATTGATAAGTATGGAAAGGATAATGAAGTGCAGCCGAGAAGACTGCATAAGGAGAACCAGCCACTGGAGCAACTAGACAGGGTGATAGGGGAGATCAGGAAGCTAATGTTGAGGTCAACAGAAGAAGCATTCAACAAAGGTAAGATGAATATAAGAGAGCCTATCATAGTAGTAGGGAAGGAGCAGAATAAGAAGAAGAAGCAGTAGCAACAACATAGCTGGAGAGGAGCAAGAAGACAGCTCCAAGGAAAAGTTTGGGATCCAGAAGGATTTCAACACTGGAGAAGAGGAGCTCATGTTTTTCCTAGTAGTGGAGTATGATGCAAGAGCATCACTCCACCTCAGTAAATGCACCAGCAAGCCAACATGTAGGCACATAATGGAGAAAGGGAGAGGCATTGACCCTCCCATTTTTAAATTAAAAATCTTATCCCATGGGGATTTTCATTGTAAGGTTGTAAGAGACAAGCCATAACTTTGTACAAGTAGTGGATAGGGTTTCCTTAAATGGTTTCCTGTAGTAGGTCTGGATCGTATTAAGGTCTGGATAAACATTTATCTAATGATCCGTAGAAGTATGGTGTCGTAACTGAGACATTGATAGAACTAAGGCGATAGAGAGGATAATCTCGTGGAGCCCTCGCTTTGAAAGGGGAGAGAATGATAGAGAGTCTTAGGAGAATTGAGAGAGATATCTCGAGTAGAGATGTATTAGAAGAAAAACTTAGGATAGAATTAGATTAGGAGAGATTGAGAGAAATGGGACTCTGTTGTAGTCTAGTTTTTGTAAACATCTGTATAGACACACAGAGATAATAGAAAAGCAATTTTTCCTGCATATCATGTGTTTATGTATTTTTGTTATTGTTATGATTTTATATGTCATTCATGTTATGAATGTATGAAATGGTGAAGTATTGTATGAGTTTCAATTGTTTCTTGTCTTTGAGTTTCTGAGTGTAAGGAGTGCACACAGTCCACAAGGAGTGCATTGATAGAGGTGAGCTAACCTTAGAGAAGCTCAGGAGAGATACCATTGAACCTTCATCAGCAGAAGTGCGAGGAGTGCACAGGAAGAAATCAATGTTGAGTTCAGAGATAGACAGATTTACTGAACACTCTGTAAGGAGAAGATCTGCAAGGTGTGCATCGAGCAAGGAGAATGCCAGGAGGGTGAGAAGAATTTATTTTCAAGAAATCCTTCGGATCTGAGTTTGACGAAATCCCAGAAATGCAAGCAGTGCATGGGAGATCAAAATATTCAAGGAGATCAAGATCAGAAGGGATAACGCAAGGAGTGTGCGGGGGATGTACTTATTCTAAGTCCTAAAGCTTAGAAGAGATAATGCTTTCATAAGCACAAGCGAAATCCAAATAGTCGGGTTTGCAAAAGAAAGTTCAAAGGTCGAAGCCTTTTAACACTGACAAAATATTCCAAGGCAGAAGAAGTCAAAATCTCAGGAGGAGGAGAGACAAGAACTGTCTGATCAGTTGTGCAAGGGATCCTGGACCATTAGATCTATGTTTAACAAACAGAGGAAGTGTAGAGGATAGGAACAGATTCTCACCTGTATGATCTGAGCGCAGAGGATCAACCATCGTTGGATCTGGGAAGAAGTTCATGAGCTTTAACACTTTGTGTACACACAGGAGAGAAGACATGCTAAAGAGTTGAAGTCCAACACCATTTGGGATCGTCCATCAACCAGAAGGACACGTGGCAGAAATCTATTTATTTCGGGTGGAAACGCTCTGAGAGGAATGAGCGCGTAGAGAAGTTGAAACTTTTGAAGCCTAAAGAGCCAAAATGAATCTATATTGTTAGATCCAGAGGTAATATGTGTCAATGGGTCGCAAGATACAGAAGGAGGTGGAGGTGTAACATTGAAACACCTGAAGGACGAACAACTGAAGAGCTGAGAGTCATCGATTTGAGAGGGCACTTGTCACCAGAGCACTAGCTCTGGGGAAATTTACATTGGAGTTTCAGTTTGAGAAATGAAACTGTCGAATCGCGAAGCCCGAAGAGAATTTGAGTCGTCGGATCTAGAAAGGGGACGCATGGAAAAAGATCATGAATTCTGGGTGAAGTCACTCTGGGAGAACGCGAAGGAGAAATATTTAACATTTCCGAAGCCCGAACAACGAAAGAAAATGATAGTTGTCAATCTGGAGGAGGACAGGGGTCACCAGATCGTGGAATTCGGAGAATTGCACTCTGGGGTTTTTATGGAAAGAAGTTTCAGAAAGTTCTGAAGCGTCGATGGTCGAAATGATTAAGGGTCATTGATCCCAAGGGGAGTAGGTGGATTTTTTGTTTACGAAGGGATGCATGGAGGACAGAGGTCTATCCCATTGGACAATCGTTGGATCAAGAGAGGACAGGTGCCAATGGATCTGACACTCTAGGAGGATTCACTCCATATATTTGTGGTTGTTGAGAGTTAAAATCACCGAAGGCCGAAGTCTTAGAAACGACAAGAGTCGTTGATGCAAAGGTGGACACACAGTGTCAGATCTAGGACTCTGGTGAAAGTAGAGGAAGAAAGGTCTGAAGACCCGAAGGAGGATCTCGATCGTTGATCGAGAAGGGGGTCGCAGGACTATAGATCTGAGTTGAAAGGTCAAAACATCTGAAGTAGGAATAGGGCCATTAATTCAGCAGGACAGGTGTTAGTCTATCGTTAACTCCAGAATATTGGAGTATGGAGGAAAACAAGGTTTGAGATTTCAAACATGTGAAGTCCGGAATCGCAAAGAGATTAGGTCCGTAGATTTTGAGTAGGAAAATCTGAACCGTCAATCTAGAGGTATTGTCAATATCGGGAGATCGATGGTCCCACAACATTTAAGGGATTGGAGGTGTGTAGACTTTAATAGGCAATTGCATGGCCAGAGCCCAAGGTCACATGCGAAGAAGGAGTTTAGCAAAGGGAGCTTGTGGAGGTTGAGAATCGAGATTCCCGAAGGCCAGACTCACGGAGGAGATCCTGGCCGTAATTCAAGGAGTTAGGTGGCAACAGATATTCCACTCTG
Organism: Picea engelmannii; assembly: GCA_009831015.1. Lineage (NCBI taxonomy): Eukaryota > Viridiplantae > Streptophyta > Pinopsida > Pinales > Pinaceae > Picea > Picea engelmannii. Next base: position 298,700 of record ML788680.1, on the reverse strand, counting down.
AAATATTTCCATATAGAAGAGAGTAAAGGTTGAGAGTTGAAACTCTCAAAGTGTAAAAGGTGAAATCAACAAAATTCATTGATTTAGAGGAGACTTATGTGGCGACAGATCACGATGATTTGAGGTTTTGCATAATATGAGAAGATTTCATTGATTGGATAGTCAACCAAGAGCAGGTAAATACTTGATAATCATCGTTGATGAAGAATCAACACCGAGAGGTTGGAAATCAACATACAGAAGGGATTGCGGGGCTAAGACATTCTTGGACGATAATATTCCTTGAGCGGGCCGCAATTTCAACCAATGTTTTAGAGAAGGGATACGTTGTAGTTGGAGGTGAATTGCGGGGAGAAAAGTGGGTTAGTATAAAAACACCCTCACCCGCGCCTGCATTTGTATATTCCCATGAGGTCATAGCCCAGGGGCGTATATAAGAAGGGGCTAGCTAAAAGGAGCCAACACCCAGAAATTGGAGAGTGCCAGAGTGCACAGACAAAGGGTGCAGGTATCATAGGACCTACACCCAAAGGGAAAAATGGGCATGTGTATAATTATTCTGGTTTTGTTCAAGAGCCCAAAGAGTCGATCCGACTTGAGTATTAGAAGATCCTAGACCGAGAGGTCGATAGAACCCCAGGAAGGGAGGGGGGCTGCATATGATCCTCTTTGATAAGTTGGAGTCGTTCACCTTTAGGGACATAGAACTTGTCAATCTTGTAGAGTAAACCATTCTAGAAATGATATCCAGTCTTGTTGTCACCTTATTCTATATGAATTTTTCCCTGTAGCTATTGAAACACCTCCTTGAATTCCTCATCTTCTGTGTATGCCTCTTTGTATGCATCATGGGTAAAATGCTCTATAAGAATCAAAATCCCCAAAGTTGTAATCTTGGATGTGGGTGGTCATGAAAGCATGTCTTCCAACTTATTTTTGTTTCCCATCTTCTACTTTATGACTAGATAAAATCATTGTAAAAAAACCATCCACTTGTAATGTTTGGTTTGTTGTAGCTTACTCCAGGCCTACAAATACTGTAGTGGTTGGTGATATGTGTGGATGATGGTCTCTTTTCCCATTAGATAGTGCTTCCACTTCTTGATAGCTTGAACAAGGCAATATATTTCCTTATCATAGGTGGGTTATTTGAGAATTGCCCCATGAAATATTTTAGAATGATAGCATATAGGCCTTCCTCCTTGCATCAAAATTTCTCCCATGGCATATCCACTTGCATCTGTCTCCAACTCGAAGGGCTTATACAAGTTTGATAGCATGAGTACTGGTGCTTGATCGATCTTTATTTTTGATCTCATCAAAGGCCTTATGTTGATTCTTTCCCCACTGAAAAATTCTAGCACTAGTTTTTATGGCATGGAGTGGTGCCGCTACCACTAAAAATGAAGCTATGAACTTCTGCAAGTATTATGTTGCCCCAAAAAACCTCCTAAATTTAGTGATATTTGTTGGAATTGGCCATTTCATGTTGGCCTCCATATTTGCGAGATCTATATTGAGCTCCCCTTCTCTAATCACATACCCAAAATACACCAAATACTACTGAGAAAAATCGCATTTCTTGAGATTGGCCAGTTTGTGCTTTTTCAGAGTCTCTAACACCTACATAAGATGTGAGATGTGATCCTCCTAGGTATTTCTATAAACTAGTATATCATCCAAATAGACAATAACATATGAATCAATAAAAAGGGAGTAAAACATCATTCATTAGTCTCATAAATGTATTTGGTGCATTGCATAAACCAAATTGCATAACCAACCACTCATACTGTAACACTCTCGACCCCTGAATACTCCTTTAAGGGATAGGGCATAAAATTTTGTTTTCCCTAAACCATGTTACATCCTCTTTCCAAAATCTCCATCACATTTTGCTCATCAAGAGATTTCTATCCATTATCTCCATGCTTGAATCCGAGCTCAGAATTGAGAGATAGGCCCTTCCAAAGTTCTTCGGGCATTAATAGTAAAGGTCCATGCGGCATCCACATGGGTCCATATCTTACATATTATCCATAATTCCCTGAAATCTTGGAGCTCCCATCGCTCATGTATCTATGGTGGAGATCCACTCACCATTAATTCTGATGGCGGATCTTCCTCCTTGTTCAGGTATACACTTAAGGGTAGTTTGACATTCGGTGCTTCGACATTGAGCGCCCTTTTCTATCTATGCACGAAACCTTATGAAGTCTCAAGATCTTGAAGTCTTGTAAGCTTTCCACGTGGCTTCAGCCTTCAGGCCCTTCGATCTCTCTACAACACTACACCCTAAATCTTCTAGAGTTCCTATTTCCCAAACTTCCAAAACACTTCCACGTAACTCTGACCCTTCTAGATTATCCTCGAAAACATGCTCTAAACCCCCATAGTCCCATAGCCCTGGACTCCCATAGTCCTGGTCACATCACCAACCACTTTGACCAGGAGGGAACATATCATAGGTTGACACATAGCAAGGGCCAGGGGTGATAAGTGCCCTCATCAAAAGGTGACACATGTCACACTTTAATAGGCATAAGGGGTATGGAAAATTTCCATATCTTGGTGATATGTGGTACCTTGGTTGCAGGTCCATGTCACCCTGGATGATGTCAGTGAGCCATGTCAACCCCATATCCACAACCTTCTAATGTCCTTCAGATCTCACGGTCGATATCTAACCACCTGGGTTCATAGATCCATGGCTCTCATTGCTTCGCTGCTATGGGCTTCAAAAATTATAATCTCACCACATATTGAATCCCCCAGAGTGCCAAGTCTTCAAACTGTAGGATCTGGCGCCACGTGTCCTCTACCTGTCAATGGTCAAGATTTACTCCTATGTTAGTGACTTCGGGAGTCTTCACCCTTTGAAGACTCTTAGCCAAGTTCCTCCAGAGTGTCGAGTCTCTGGAGTATAGGATATCCTGCCATGTATCCTCTCATCCAACACCTCTGGTCCAATGAATGACATTTGACAAGGGATAATATGGGGCTACGTGTCGCTCCACGCCATGTCCTGGTTGGTTGGGCAATTAAGAGGGGTTCTCAATGGAGTCCTTAGATCAATGGTTGAGAAGGATCCTAAAGGATCCAAGGATTAACATTCCACGTCACTTCATAGATTCAACATTCAATAGTTTCATTGTTAGACTACTCCTATTGTCCCAAAGTCAAACTTCACTGAAGTACTTAGTGCTATCCTCCTCACTAAGTTCGATCTAATGGCTGAGAGCGAGATCCCCAATGGGTTCCCAGATCCATGAATATCATCAATTCGTGACTCTGGAATTTAGTTGTTTTCGAGGGTTTTGAAGTCATATGTCCCGGAGCTTCTAATTCCCAGAGTTCCAAAGTCAGAACAACTTCACTACTTTTAGGCTTAGCGAGGGGTTTCTAACCCTGGGTCATATGGAACCATATCGGGGTTCAGGGACACACTCAGATTTTAACTGAGATTTGATTAGGTTCGTGGGAACGAACATGTGGTATCTTAGGCTACTGGTTTGAAGGAATCACCCTCCACTCATAGAACTTAAGTTTTGACCTGGGGAAAGGAACTTTTGAAGGATCAACATAATTATAGCAGTCCCATAGAGTCTTCCCTGACTCTAGTACTGTGAAGTTGATCCCTGGGAAGAATACCTTCAGGATTTCCCAACCAGCCCAAAGGCCACACTGATCATATTCTAACCATTCTAAGGAAACAGTTTACAGAAGAACATTAAGCATTTTTCTTATGAATCAGACACTATAAATATTAGTCACAGACACAGACATTCAAATCATACATTCCAATTTAAGTCCACGGGGAATAATAAGTACTTATCTATTACAAGCTACAACCAACCAAATGACTGTGGGTATTCACCTTTCCACCCAACCATGGGCTTAGAGATATTCACTCTTAACACTCTTCCCACCCCCATGCCAAGCCATGATATCACCAGGGAAATTTATGTCATTTCTCATAGATCCTCTATTTTTCACAACAAAGATGTGAGGTTTATCAAATGCTTCCTCGGCATCAAGCTCGTGGCCTTTCTCTTTTCTTCTACATATCTGGGTCGTGCGTTCCCCTATGTGCATGTGCTCTTGTCTAGTGTATCTCTTTCTCTCTGCATAGCCTCACACTCTTTCTCTCTTTCATGTGTCTTCTCCTTGTCTCTATTTTCTGTATATATTTTCCCAGGGTGGTTCTCGACCTGTCCTGTTACTTATGTCAGAAAGAACTTGGGTCAGCCTACTCTACTAGACCCTGCGCTAATTTGGGCTAACGTTCTTCAGTCTGAACATGCTTCCATTCATGGGGGTGGTTGATTATTCAACCACCATTCCTTTCTTCATTAACTCATTCCTCTCCTTGGAATCCGAAGGGAATTTATTATTCCCAATAATGGGAAATTTGGAGTCATTTGACATAATGAACCCTCTCTTATAGTTTTCCCATTCTTTCCCCTAGTGATATAATGGCCAGTACTTCAGGGCTTCATCCCCAAAGTCAGTTATTGGAAATTCAAACAATAATATATTTACATTGTTCACATGCAATAGCATGGTATTCATAATTAATGATTAATTACAAGTTGGGGGAAACAGGGGTGTTACAATCCCCTCCCCTTTAAAAGTAACACCATCCTCAGTGTTCTTTATCAATAAGACCTATCATTCCTCTATCATTCAGTTTCTTCATAAATCTTGATCCTCTTTCTGGGTCAATTCCTTTCAGACTCTTGGCCTTCGTCACCTGCCTTGAATAATCTTGGACAACAAGCATATTAATCACAATTTCATGTGAAATTTTTTTACTGTTGTTCAAAATTCAAGAGGAAAACTTCATAATGTAGCACACTACTTATCTTTGTAGTTCATGGATGTGCATCCACATGGTTGTCTTGTTATTTCAACTCACTATTTTTCTGGACATATTGATTGTGTTCATAAATCTTGATCCTCTTTCTGGGTCAATTCCTTTCAGACTCTTGGCCTTCGTCACCTGCCTTGAATAATCTTGGACAACAAGCATATTAATCACAATTTCATGTGAAATTTTTTTACTGTTGTTCAAAATTCAAGAGGAAAACTTCATAATGTAGCACACTACTTATCTTTGTAGTTCATGGATGTGCATCCACATGGTTGTCTTGTTATTTCAACTCACTATTTTTCTGGACATATTGATTGTGTGCATGATCCCAATCAATATTTTACGAGGATGATCAAAGTCTCCTCTTCCTTTCAATCACTCACCCTCCAATCCCAGGCTTAGGCACCCCCTTCTCTGCTATACAGTCCCTTGGGTGATCTGTCTTTCCTTGCAAAGGTTTTCTCACATAGGAAGAGCTCTAAATACTTTGTTGAGCCTTACAGTCAAGGCGTCCCTCAAACTTGCTCTGTCGAGGTGTCCCTACGGCTTGTGTTTCCATAACACAATATGTTCTCTAAGGGTGATCATTGCTTACTACAAGTTTTCATGTCCCAACAATAGATTTCTTTCATGCTTTCCATCTTGAGAGCCTTCATTTGTCCTTTCTGGACAGATATTTTTCTTCTCACCTATATCATAGGTATACATAAATTTATGAGATATCATCATAAATTTTAATTTCAGCATTTTATTGCAAATATGTCACCCACATATTTTTCAATTCCATATTTATTTTCATATTTTTTCTATACAGGGACCATATCCACAAATATGGGACTTTCCTTCCCATAGCAGTTTGGCTTAACATGCAATTGGTGTTCCTTATGGGCTTATGATACTGCCATATCCAAGATCCTTTTCTTCCTTCAATTTCAACATTCCTTAGCCAAACAAATTATTAGTTTTCATGCAGATTATATTTTCAAAATCATGCATACTAACAGTTCAAGTCATTTTCATCTAAGCAAGGGTACAAATCAAAAGGAAATATATCATTATTTACATATGCGTCCTTTCAACATACTATTTTTTTTCCAAATGCAATTCATATATAAGATAACTTTAATCAGTGTGCCAATCTCCATGGCCACATCCATACCCAATGTACCCTTACATTGGTTTTAAATTATTATATTTCATGTCAGGCACTTTTTCCAAGGGGTGTTGGGACTCATCCCACTTGTTACCATATAGATTATATGTCCATATTTATTATTATAGCAGAACCATATTTTCTTTTCTGAATCGACCACAGCCTCAAATCATCACTCATGAAACTCAAAGTTTCACATGAACGCCTTTAAGAATTTATTTCCTTACCAATAATCAGGGTACCAACATTTAGGGTCACCTAATTTCTCTCTTTACCAATCATACACTCTATAGATTACTGGAAGATACTTCTTCCATAATGGGAAGCCCTATATATGCCCCATTATTTTACCACATGTGTCTTCTCAATGCATTAAGTAAACGTGTTGTCTATGAGCACTTTTGTTTCCAATCATTCCTTGATTGGTCAATGCAGACATATCCATTCATGAATTCTTTCAAGGGTTACAGTGATGCAAGGTCGAAGTTGGACCCTGCCATATCCTTCATAAATGCCGACAAAATTCGAAACCAGATTCGCAAATCACCCACAGAACCCGATCATAGTACGAGTTTATGCAGTATTAACGCATGGGTTCCTTGTAGGTTCACCCACCGATTGTTCACAGGATTTATACAATTTCTATCATCATCTATAATTTAAAAACAAACCAAACTTCCTAACCACTAAGCTTCTTGATTCCTTCTATAGGTATTTGAGAGATTTATTACAAAACAAAATCAACAAATTGGTTCAGATGCTCCTGCATCATACAATCATTCTTTACTTCGAGAGGTTCACACCTCCATCATTCGGGTTCTACTTCATGTATCATACCCTACTTGGGTATCCATGGCATACAACTTCCTTTCAAAAATATGTGCATAACATTAAGACAATAAAACATTTCAAAAGGGATTCTTACCCAATCCCTTCATACCTTGTGCCACATAGGCACAAACACTTTTTATACATGTTCTAGCTACTGGAACCCACTCAAATATTACCTTATCAATGGTGCTCCCTAGGGACTTCTAAAGTCCCTTCAAAAGTATTTCCACAACAGCCTGCTCATAGTCATCCTTTTCTTGAGGTTGTCCATCATTGGCAATTGTCAACCCTGGACATGACTTTGTTGATGAAAATGAGCAATGTGATCCTTTTACATTCAGTTGATATGAATGTTGCTTCAGGAAACTCTCTCTTATTTGTTTCGAGGAAAATCTTCAGCAAGTATATGAAATATCTGAAATGTCTCGGAGAGTGAAAATTCACTAGTTGTTTATGGATATTATCAACTATGAACTGGTCTAAACTGACACGGACTGGTGGACTAGACTCTGACTGAAAAAATGCCAACAGGAAACCCAACATGACCTCGACCACATGCTTGTCATTATCTAGACCTAAAATTTGACTCAGTAGGGAACAGACTCACTGGACTTCAATAACCATGATACTCACACTCATTGGCAAAGACAAACTTTTTGAAAGATTCTTTGGTTTGACAATTGTCTGTAAAAATAGGTCTTTGACTTCTGATGGACACTCCCTGTAAACCCTAATTAGATTTTCTTTCTCGAATGGTTTAGACACTGTGGATAAGGACTCTGGTATGCCGAGGGCACCTCGAATTGATAGACTCTCTACCCTACATAGGACCTCTAACCCCTGTTTATTGACAACGACTTTTTCTTCCTGTGAATACTATTTTGTGCACCAACCTATGAATTCGGGAAAAGGGAAAGCGGCCTTGACCGCGTAAGGGACCATAGTGGCCTGGACTGCTTTGAGGAAGGGTATCTACTTCCTTACATTATCGGACAGATTAGCTCTGGACACGAAGACGGGCGAAATGGATATTTTAGTGTCGAACACGTCTGAATCTCGGTTAATTAGGGATTCTTCATTTGACACAGGGTCTTGCTCTGTCACTGACATTATGACAGGGTCCATGGTGGTGATGAATAATACCTATAAATGAGAAGAAATGGCATGATCTTGGCATACTTTTGAGCTTCAGTTGAATGGAGTGGTCACACCAACTTTCAAACGTTCCAGTATTTGAAAAATAATAAAATAAATGGAAAGTGCCTCTTTTATATACTTTTATGATTTCGAGGTGCGAGGAAGTGGTTTGGTGAAACCCACTTCTCGCCCCAAAATGCACATTGTGGAGCCACGTGATCCCGACCCAAAACTGTGGTTTGGTTTTCAGCCTGCTTTCAAGAATTATCCTTCGCGCAACTCCTTTCCTCGAAATGATCCCCGACCGTCGATCTGGGAAGCTTCTCAATTCACAATGTGTTGGGTCCCATCACGTTAGTGCCTACCAGATATAGCCTCCTCCCACCAGACTTGGCTCTGTCCTCTAGTTTGTCACGCCTCCACATCGGTTTAATACTTTGCTAAGTCTCGAAAACTCGATTTCGTACAGAAGTGTTTTGAGTAGGTTTCTTCTAAGAATTATTCTTGAAGAATGGTGTCTTATACCCTTTCTTCCTCTGCTCCATCTTACCTTTATTTTTTTCTTCCCAAGCCTTTTGGAAATTTTGTCTACCTCTATGTTGATTATAAAGGAACTTATCTCTCCTTATTTATTCACCTAATTTCTTGGGATCATCATATTGTATTTTATCACTGAAAAATGAAGGTGGCCTACTCAGGAATCTTTGAATTTTGACCTGATCATCCTTGATGAAATCAACATATCTCAGTATGTCTAAGAATCTTCTCTCATAATCATCCTTGGTCATACTTCCAAGCTTGAGTTAAAAAAACTACTTCATATTCCTATCATAATAATGTTTGGTCAAGTATTTCGTTTAAAAATACTTTTTGAACTGCCTCCAAGTGAGTTTCTTCTCATCAATGTGTTGTAATTGTCGAGCTAGTCCCACCACATTGATTATTTTCCCTTCAGTTGGTAAATTGTACTTATTTGTTCTTCCTGTGAGGAATAATTGTGCAACTCAAAATACTTCATCATCCCCAATAGCCAAGTCTCTTCATCCTCATCTTTCATGTGCTCACCATCAAAGGTAGGAGGTTTTATCTTCTTGAATTCCCCTAGAAATTCATCCACTCCATACTTTTTCTTATGCTTTATAACAGGAGATAGGTTTTGAATACTATGTTATCTTCTAACTAAGTTCCTTAGTGAGTGGTGGTGATGCCTACCAACACTTATAGATTCTTCTCTTTTAGCATGAAATATGTGGCTCATTGACTTGCTTGAGTTTGTCCCCTTATCCACCTTCTTATCTATTATGTACAAAATCTGTAACAACCTGATGTTGATGCCATATTCTTGCTCTTTGGATTTCATAAGCCTCTCATTATCAACTTTATAACTCAACACATCTCTTTGCAGACTCTTTATAGTCTCCACCTAATTCATGCTTTCCTCATTGCCTTCTCCATGCCCATTTGATTATGTCCTTGTATTACCCATGCTAACATACAACCCCTTGAATTTGTCTTCATGGTTTTAAGTTCTCTGCACATCTTCCATGTTTTATTTATGTCGTTAATTCTACAAAATGTGCAAGGAATAGTATTTTCTAAACAAACTAATTCAATAATTCCATAAAATTATGCACAATTCTTCCCTTTAAGTGCATTTTTATCTGGACTTAATTATAAACACCCAATCTTTTGGAATTTTGATAGAATCCCAATTTGATTTCCTCATTCTTGTATTTTGATCAATCTAACCAAGTTTCACCTTCGTCCAACATCCAGGATGCTAGTTACATCCTGCTAAAGTTTTGATTATTTTCTCGTTTTTGCATTGAATGCTACAGGAATATTCCTTCTCATCCTGTACACTTTCCAGTACCTAAAATTCCAATATGGATCCATGACTATCTTTTATTTCTTGAGATATTTCCATTGACTCCTCCTGCACCCTGAACTAACTTTTGAGTGATTTATGCCCTCTGGAACTAAAATGGTACCAAAATTTTCCTTGCACAATTTCATCTGTAACTTTCTCATACGAGCTTTGTTTTGTGAACAATTTAGCTAGTTGGAAATCTCTCTCTGAGTTATTTCATTTAAGATACAAATACTATATGTGGTTCCTATGGAACTTACATTCTCAAAAATTAGAACTCCTAAAAACACTGTTTAGGCACTCAAAAATGCCCTGCAAGGTTATGACCTTCAAAAATACAAAAATTTCATGCAAAATTCATTGGTTTTTTGTTGTGATAGGCCACCAAATCGAATTCGTGCACACTAGTTATGAATTATACACCCATATTCAGCATGTGCAAGTTCTACTCACACAACACCGAAATTTAGCGCATGCACCATGCACCCATAATTAGTGAACACAACTTTTACATTGTGCATCAATATCTAGTGCACATAGGTTTTTCTATCACACACTAATATCTAGCATGCACACATTTATACTACACACTAATATCTAGTGTGCACAACTTATGTACCACACACCAATATCCAGTGCACATAACTTCCGCACCACACACCAATATCCAGTGCGTGCAACTTCCGCAACACGCAACAACATCTAGTGAGCACAAATTTTGCACTTCACACAAATATCTAGTGCAAACAACTTTCACACTGCGTACCAACATCTAGTTCACACAACTTCCACACCATGCACCAACATCTAGTGCAGGAAACTTTCATACAACACACCAATATCCATTGTGTGCAACTTCCGCATCACGCAACAATATCCAGTGTGCACAACTTTTGTGTCGCATGCCAATATATAGTGTGCACAAATTATTTTTTGTGCACCAATAATATGCATGCACTAGACAACACTAATGCTCATTTCACTCACACCGCACACCAACAATGCCTGTGCACCACCAATTCTACTTTCATGCAGAGCAAATATTTAATGTGCACACACTTCACACCAACATTATGCACACACTGAAAATTCTTCACTGTGTATCACCAATATTCAATGTGCATTCCCTACGCACCAATATTATGTGCACACCACAATTTAGTGCACACACGTCACACACCAAAATTTCATGTGCATTACCAAATTTGCACCGCACTGGGCCAAAATTTAGTGCACCCACCTTCCTAATCATTATTTTCCATGCATCACTAACTCTACACCGAGCAACACTAATACTTAGCACATGTTAATCCTCTCTTCGCTTGGCTGATTTTTCCATATTTTCAACTTCTGACCATCACAACCATCATGAAAATAAACGACTCCCCAACTTCATGGATATCTCTAGCCCATATAAGTCTAGTGTTAAACCAGTCACTCTGTTACCAAATTTTAATGTCCCTCGTTACCATCAAACCCAAAAATTTGCTCAGAAACCTCAATGTAATGTACATAGCCCAAGCTAGGTCACACCACAGAAAATTGCTTCTCTTAAATCAACTCTCGTTGTGGAAGCAATTCACCAAGACATAAAACTGCATGCACGAACGACCTTGTGTTGTGCGCGGTAACTATTTCCTAGGGCGCATGACAATTATTTCTAACCATGCACGACGATTTCAAGCCTTGCGCTAGAATCTCATGACCATTTCTATGGAACTTAACTAACTTAACTAAATGGAAATTTTCTATCATGCACTAATATCTAGCACGCACAAATTTATACTACACACTAATATCTAGTGTGCACAACTTATGTACCACACACCAACATCTAGTGCACGTAACTTCTGCACCACAGACCAATATCCAGTGCATGAAAATTCTGTAACACACACCAACATCCAGTGAGCACAAATTTTGCACTGCACACCAATATCCAGTGCACACAACTTTCACATCGCACACCAACATCTAGTTCGCACAACTTCCACACCACACACCAACATCCAGTGCAGGAAACTTTCATACAACACACCAATATCGAGTGTGTGCAACTTCTGCATCACACACCAATATCTAGTGTGCACAAAGTTTGTGTTGCGTGCCAATATCTAGTGTGCACAATTGTTTTTGTTGCACACCAATATTTTGCTTGCACTAGGCAACGCCAATGTTCATTTCACTCACACCATGCACCAATAATCCATAAGAACTGCCAATTCTACTTTCACGCGGAAAAATTATTTAACGTGCACACACTGACAATTCTTCATTGTGCATCACCAATATTCAATGTGCGTTCCCTACGCACCAAAATTATGTGCGCACCACAATTTAGTGTGAATCACGCAGGGCCAAAATTTAGTGCACCCACCCTACTCATCAATATTTTTTGTGCATCACCAACTCTACATCACGCAACACCAATACTTAGCACATGCTAATCCTCTCTTTTATTAGCTGATTTTTCCATATTTTCAACTTGCGACCATCAAAACCATCATGAAAATGTACGACTTGCCAACTTCATGGTGATCTCTATCCCATATAAGTCTGGTTTTGAACCAGTCTCTATGTTACCAAAATTTAATGTTCCCCGTTACCATCAAACCCAAAAAAATTCTTAGAAACCTCAATGTAATGTACACAACCTAAGCTAGGTCACACCACACAAAATTTCCCAGCGCGCATGACAATTATTTCTAACCGCATGCGGTGATTTCAAGCCTTGCACTGGAATCTCATGGCCATTTCTATGGAACTTAACTAACATGAAATAATTATTAACCTCCATGCCTTGCTTATGAAACAATTATGCAAAACTAATGAAAACATGCATAGTCATGCATAATTATGTAGAATTTCAACAAACAGAATAACATAATTATAAACACGATAAAAAACATGTAAACACGCCCAAAGGGGTTGGATCCAATGGTGGAAAGCGAGGAGTTTTTCACCGTTGGGCAAGGTTCAATTCTCGTGAGGGCTTTACCTGGAGCCATGGGGACACCTTGAGGTAGTGGTCGAACGTGTGGTTGCACCCAGAGATACTATAATAAATGGTATCGTGACCCGTGCACACATAAGTGGATCAAAGCCCACCCCTATGTCCTTCAACTTTAAATTCCCCGAGGTGTAGGACAGTCGGTGATGGAGTGTGTTGTTAAGCCACTCTGTGATGTTAAAGTCACCGGTTCGAAACCTGCGGGGACAAAAAATCCAACCATGTTAAGGGTTGGTGTGGCTCAGGCCGGGTGCGATCCCCGGGTGATTTTGATGGCTTAGATGCCCCTGAGTCACGGTTTCTCAAGCCACAGGTTAATCGCAGGTCCTGCACAAATTAACAAACAAAAAAAAAAAACATGTAAACACACATAAAAGAACACTTATCTTTCCTATAAATCACCAACTTCATGCATACCTCAGACATTCCTCCTAGTCATAGACTTTGTTTTTCATTCACTCTCAATATCAGGTCTCCCCGAGCTAGGGCTATGGGTCCACCATGGAAAAGGATACCTAAGCCAAACTAAATTATGAGAATTAGCACAAAAAATAATTGGCTCAGGTGCACATTTCGGCAATAGTTCCTAGCTCACAGCCTCTCATTCCCCACATCATATCCCACCCCAGAAAATGTGCCCCCTTCGTTGCTCAATATTCCTTTAGGTTGTCCCAATTCCCTTCCAGTGCTTCAACAATAAGCCAGCTAGGAAGTTTTAGAGATCTGTAGTGCTTGGAACACAAGTTTTCTTAAGGACTTACAACACCCACTAGTCCAACATACAAGGAAAACATATCCTAGCAATTCTCTCACCCAAAGAGAATGTTCCATAGTCTTGACAACCTATTTCTTTAACCCAAACCACCAAGGATTTACTAAGTAACAGTTAACTTCCACTTTTTCTTACACTCTTCATCCAAGGTATAGATGATGGATGAAATAATGAGTGAAAGATTGTAAAAATATGAATGAATGGAAATTACACTAAGTTCCTCACATTATATTGCATGTTCCTATCTTGACACTTGTCACTCTAGGAAATGCCTTTGACTCCACTTGGTAATTCATTCCTCTCTCTTAGGAATGATAAAATTATAACATAAATCTTATATTATTTTTTTCCTTGGCTTAAGCCCACATGACGCAGCCCCCTTTCCCTCTCGTGGGGTCCTATCCCCCCATACTCTTTTTTCTTACTTAGTCTACAACAGTGATGAATTTTGTTAATAAATCCAAATGTGATTACATAATACACTTTTTAGGCTCATTAGCCTAATCACATAGGCACTTTGGCCTCAATATACACACACGCACAAAGGCACTCTAGCCCAAAACATCCCGACTCACCAACCTTTAAAACATATGCACATTTACAAATTGGGTTTTGGCCTAGGGATACTCAAATGATGCAAGTTCCTAGGCTCATTCCAAAAAGAACCAACTCATCCCTCGCTTACCTCTTCGGAAATCCATGAATCGAGAAGGTTACAGAGGGTGTCACAGGTTTCACTATAGCTGACCAGTGACACGTCGCTTGTTGTCCTATGTATGACAAGCAACACCTTTCAAAAGTGACCAAAATATTAAGCTGGATTTGTTTCTTGGCTTTCATCTTCTACTGGATTCCCTTCTAGCCCTCTAGGATGAAAATTAAGGCTATAACAGATGCCCCCTAATGTGTGAGGATGGGAAAGGAATGGATGGATAAAACACATTACAATAAAATAGTATCCATGAGACATCGTGAAGAAGAGAAAAGAGGTTCGGTGGTCAAAGAGTATCTACAGTCAAACACAAAGGATAAAAACATATATAGACCATCCCCTAGGTAGACATGCTTAGACTTTGAAGAGTATCAAATCATGGTCGCAAAAACAATACATTGTGGATCCATGACATGAAATGCAAGACCATGGCCAGGAAATAATACATAGTGTATCCATGTCATCAAAAATATCATAGCTTCTATCCAATACAATGTGGATCTATGTCATCAATAAAATCATAGCCATGGGAAAATAAAATGTGGATGTATGTCACAAGATATATATCAGAGAGACAACGAGCATGGAGGAAAGTGCCCCGAAAGTCTTCAAAGTACTCATATACAAGTTATATACTCCATCACAACTTGGGAGGGCATGTTGTAGATGAAGGATGTGGCCCCAAACCCAAGGTATTCATCCCAAACCCCGATGATACAAATCTACACCATGCGAATAGATGAGATGATGTCGAGCATGGGCGAAACCGTCTAATTACATGCCATTGACGTATGTTGTTAATAGACGTGATGTGACCCACTGATGAGGAAGATGGACCCCATTTTACCTAGAACAATCTAGTGAGTTTGAATAGAAGATTTGATGTCGAAAACTCATAGAATCAATCGATTAGGAGTTAATGATGTAAACCCATTATCAATCACAAGGAAGCCTTCCATTGAGAACTGCAAGCTCCAAGGTACTAGTTAGTTTCTATATCCCTCTCCTAGATAATGTGTTGAATTCAATAAGAAGAGATCTATCAAAGGAGGGAATTAATGTATCCCCGATCAATCGATACAAAACATATACCGAGAGATTATGTGAAGATATATTATCAAGAAGTACAACTGACACATGGATGACCGATGCAGAAAGTAAAAAAATAGAAGATGGATGACTTGGGCTTAAACTTCCCTTGAAAATGTAGCATGACATGACAATGACTTGGCAGTGAGACAGAAGAGCTGAAACAAATATAATGTAACAACACATGAGGCATTGAAGAACTCTCCATGATGGTTGGAAGAGTAACCAGTTGGAGGAGTATCGTATCTTTGACTCATATTACAGGATAGATCCTATGCAAGGTAAAACAAAATTATAATATGATGACTCAAATAGGTGCCATGTTCAAGGGTGACTTAACTGATGTTGCCGTTTTGTAAATAGATCAATGGTAAAAAAACCCACTCTTTTTTGTTTTGTTTTTGGTGTCTCTTTCATGGTTCAAAGAGTGTGAAAGAGATATAAAAGTATGCTCGATAGTGTCTTATTCGTTCAGTTTTAATGAGCCCGAAAAAGAGTTAAAAGTATACTTGTGATGGTGTATTTTTCATGTATTTGAACGAGTCCGAAAAAAGAGGTAAAAGTGTACTCGAAACATGTCTTTTTTCGTGTCTTTTAATGAGTCTAAAAAAGAGTTAAAATTTTACTCGGTAGTATATTTTTCACGTCCTTTTACAAATATGAAAAAGGAGATAAAAGTGTACTAGTCTGGAGAGAACGAGTGACTTAATAGCATGTTTCTATGTTCCAAGCGCATGGAACTGACTTAAGAAAAATGATCAAATTGTACTTGCAAGTGAGATCCACTCTTAGTAGTTGTTCTCTCCATGGGACGATGGATGAAAAACAGAAGCCAAATAATAAAACAAGTGGATGGTCAAAGGATATTGCAATAGTAGTAAGCAGGATCTGGGCAAACAACAATGCAACGACAGGATAAATGACACAAGTATCAAATGAATAGACAGCCAATAAGCAACATAAGAATGTTGGGAACCCCCACAGGATATGGCCAAAATATAGATGATGAGAGGAAAAAAGAGTCTCAATGTCATGTCATGGCGGGACAATAGGAGGGTTCCCAGGCCTATAGGAAATTGTAGCATGGGCACCAAAAGGAAATCTGAGTGCTAACTAGGGCACCCATAAAGGGTAGGAACTACCTAATAAGGTACGACATGAAAAACAAAATGGATAGTGTCACAACCTAACAGGAGTGAACCTAAGGAATGTCATGGAAGAATGGATGTAAATAATGCAATATGGTATTGCAGGGAAAACATTATCCCTATATGCCAGTTCGAGGACACATACCTCGAGTTTAGTGGAAGTCTTCGTCTTTGTCAAAAATTCACATTAATCTTGTCAACACATGCAAACTAGATTCCCAGGGTCAAAACACATAGTGAAATATCGAAAAAGAAAATATTTTTGTATTTTTTTGGATATTATATATGCAAAAAAAAAAAATCAGACCACACACCTATATTTAAGGCACTATGCATATTATTCTTTACACAAAGTAGAGCCCATGTCTAGGCTCATACCAAGAATGTTTATCATCACAGAGGAAATCATGGGCCAATATCGACATCATATGGAACACCATGTCGAGGCGACACCACATAGTAAAACATTTATGTCGAATACACTCACTACGAGTGGTTTCATGAGCTATGGAGGCTCCTTGATGGGGTCCATCAAGACATTAAGGAATTAGGAAACATGATTCCTCAAGGGAAGGGGAATTAGAGAATTATATGGTAAGTTCCAACAAAGATATCTGAGGCTGAAAAGGTTCAAGACTGAGAGGTCTATTGGATGCCCCAACAAATTCCCCCAGTATCATGTCAAGACTCATCATTATAACTCTCATTGATTCTGAATCAGGACAAGATGAACGATGCGTCACCTCATACGTGGGCTTAGCTATGGACTCCATGACATCTAGGATGACCTTATCTAAAGGAAAATCAATATCTAGGAAATTTTGAGAAATTAGAGAGTCAATAACTTGTACGAGTGGAGTAGGTTGATCACACTCATAATGTATATGGAGTTGTTGAACAATATTGGTTGATGCTAATGATATTGTTGGATCGACAATATAAACCATTGAGAGAATTATAGAAGCTCCATATGATTAAACATCCTCAGGATGAGGTATCACCCAAGGATCGACAGACCCAAGGGATTCACTGGAAAATGATGAAATCATGTTGATAGGAGAAATGTTCATAGCAGGAGGTGGTGGGGGAAGTGAAAATATTCCCATGAGTGTAGATTCTTTGAACATACCAACACCAACACTCATGTAAGACAGTTGGGCATCACATACAAAGGGTACATTAAACCCCACATTGGATCCAAGGTCTGGGGTGCAAAATGCAATTTGATGAATCGTCACTATTTTCCCTTGATGAAGCATAAGACCCTAAATATTTATGAGACAATTGTATTCATCTCATAGAACCAAGTGCACCCAAGTAACAATTTATACTCAAGAGGTGCATCAACGACCTCCACATCAACAAAGACAATCTTACCACCTAACTCGATCGGTAAGGTGGTGATTATCCTATGGCACTAGAACATATGTCCATCGAATGATTTCAATAGTGTTGCATAAGTGTTGAGATTAGGAGAGCCAAGGGTATTCCAACAATACATATACATGATAAAAGTTGAGGCTTTTTCATCAATCACAGTGCAAAGGATCCTTATCCCCATCATTCCTACTTTGATCTAGAAAGCTATTTGATGGAAAATCCTATGATGAACCTGATCAAAATAAAAGGTTATCAAACTCGACTCTAAGTGATCAACCCCTTGTTTGGTAGACAACAATTCTTTCCATTGTGTAGGGTAGCTTTAGATAACTTTGAGTGTGAACATGGAACATGGTGCATGGGCCAAGTATTCCATAATATCGTAGTTGTGGGAGGCCCTTGTATTCGAATTGTGTGTCATTTATCAAAGAACGCCCTTTGGGGGGTGAACCAATGTGTCAAAGGATGGCTTCTCAATATGAAGAGGGCCAGAAGGTTGGGAACAATATGTTGACTCATGAACAATAGAAGTAGGCTCTGAATTATCGTAGTTATTGGCTCAAGTCTGTAAGTTGATCGTCTGGTCACACATAAAAATTGTGGCATTTGAGGAAGACCCCTCATGTTGAGGGGTACTTTCCATGCCCCCTTGTAGAGGGGCATGATTTGTTGCAACCATGTGTTGAGGTTGAGGGGTGGAAGGATGAGTTAGGACAGTGGGTTGTTAGGGGGCCCTTTGTTGAGACAAATACCAATGGACCTCATCCTTCCTAGAATGCTAATGAGTAGGGTGGTCCTCACCACAATTCATGCAAGGGAACTGACTCTTCTTCTTCTCTTTCGCACACCCCCCTTGATTGTTTTGGGTGAGAGTTTTCCCTTGCTCGGTGTTGGAAATTTTCTTCTTATTCCTCTTATTCTTTCCTCCAGGTTGTTGAGGATCCTTTAGTTGCATGGATTGCACTGAATTCACCTCAGAGGTTTGAATAGGGACCATTGCAATTTGAGCATTAGAGCTATAAGTTGATGGGTGTGACGAGATAGACATGTGACCCATCTGGTCAGCTAACTATCCCACTAAGGCATGGGAAACAAAACCCACCACACTATTGGCATAGGGTCCTGGGTTTGTCTTTTTAGAATCCGTTAATAGCCTAGGAGCATGTAGGATAATATCATAAATAGTGACTGACTAAGAGTAAGTCAAATATAAGCATTTGGAATGCATGATGGCTTGGTCTTCGGTAGTCACCCTAACCATAGACACATTTTTGGAAATGGGTGGTAAGAGGGACTATGTGAACCACTCCATTAGGAGCTTGTTTAGAATTCGAGTCTTAATCATCCTACATCTTTGTCTCCACCCATGTATATGATAAAAAATGTGAGTGGAGGTGTCATGTCGCAGAGATGACAATATCTATGTTCCAATATCATACCATATGGGAAATTGGTAATGCATTAGAAATCCCATCTCCAAGTCATTAAAATTTTTAAAGGAAGTGCCTTCTAATTTAATGTATTGTTTAGCAACACTTCTCGTCAGGGATCATTGGAAAAGACGCAACCTCACACTATCATCCATCAAATAATTGGATGAGCACCACAAATGATATGTCATGATGTGCATGGAGGGGTCTTCTCTTGGATTTCCATCAAATTTTGGCTTGTATGATAGCATCTTAGCAGGCATAATTGGCCATGAAGGGTTGAGGGTAATAGGGTCATTTTTCAAAAACGATAATTGAGGTAAGTTTAATGTTGCATGGAAAGGCAACAATGTATGAGAAAATGAATATTGGGAGGAAGATGATGTTCCATAAGTCCCAAATGAACCTTGTGGTCCCTTTATATTTGTACTATTAGAGGTTTGAGGTGTTCTAGAAGAGTGAGTTCCCCTAGGGATGGTGGCACATCCAGGTGCATGACTTCTCCTAAGACTATCCATGCCCATGAGGGGATCTCCCCTAGGGGAAGATGTACACCCTAACAGAAATGTGTTCCCAAAACTAGTCCTAGGGAAGGACCCCCCTGGGACTAGAGGTATTAATAAAGGGAAATCCTCCCCATTGTAAAAAAAATTCCAAAAGGGACGTGCCCCCACGGAAAGGTGTGATAACCCATGGGAAATTAAACCCCTCGGACATACTACTGTCCCCAGCCTGACTAGGGTCATGGCCTTCAGAAAAAATTATGTAAATTTATGTGTAAAATCTGAAGGAAATAACTACATATATGGATTTCTCTCAAAATTTTAGGCAGTTTAAAAAAAAATTGTCTAGGTCAGTGTTCGAAAAGCAAAATTGTCATTAATTTAAAATTAATTATTTTGCATATTTTTCGTGACTTCCGCATGGACTATTTGGCTAATATATTTTGATAGATAACTCAGATTGCAAACAAACCAAATCCATTAGATAGAGGATTTCCAGGGAAATGAGTTCCCAAAACTATTCCCAAGGAAAAAAAAACCCTAGGATCAGAGGTATTAATAAAGGGAAATCCTCCCCATTGTAAACATTTTCCCCAAAGGGACGTGCCCCCGAGGAAAGGCATGTGAACCCATGAGAAGTTAAACCCTCAAACATACTACTGTCCCCATCTTGACTAGGGTTGTGGCCTTCAGACAAAATTATGTAAATTTATGCATAGAATCTGAAGGAAATAACTACATATCTAGATTCCTCTAAAAAATTTAGGCAGTTTAAAAAACAATTGTCTAGATCAATTTCCGAAAAGAAAAATTGTCGTTGATTTAAAATTAGTTATTTTGCATGTTTTATGTTACTTCTGTGTGCACTATTTGGATAATATCTTTTGATAGATAACTCAGATTGCATCCAAACCAAATCCATTAGATAGAAGATTTCCAGGGATTTCTTTTGATATATTATATCATGTGTTTTTGGTAAATACGGAGTGTACTACGGCCCTTGCAAATTTCATCTCCCAAACTCTAGATATCCATTAGATCCTTTTTCCAAGTTTTGTGTTTTTTATCTCATAGAGACATTAGAGTGTGCTTTGGTGCATTACTACCAATCTACTACAACCCTTGCTTGTTACTTGTTGTTTTCTGGTTTTCATATCTATTTTATTGATTATATTAAGAAGTTTTTTCATTCCAATTGAAAAAACAAAAGTAAAAATTTACATGCATAACGCTTTTGAGCATTGGTAAAAAAGAGGATTTTTGTGTTTGGTTTTGAAATATTGTTGAGATTTTGATTTTGAATTTTATTGCATGGTTTCTTTGAGATTGTGAGATTTTCTTAAATAAGTTTGCAAAGAAAAAGATATATTTCCCTACTGTTAAGGATAGAAGTTGTCCCTAGACTGCCATAGAGCCAAGCCAACTAACACATCTTAGTTATTGCAATGGGTTATGATTGAAGGTCTACTTTAGGTTTTCAAATTGGTTTAGATGGTGGATCAAGTAATTTGGAAAGTAGGATGGGTATGGTCTGAGCAGAATATTTGAATAGGTCAAATGATAAACAATCCTTTTCTTAGTCGAGGGAATTCACACCGATGAACCAAATACAAAATAACATAAACAAAGATCAATATAATATGAGAACAAAATTATAATTCAACAATTTTCTTACTCATAAGGAGAAGATTTTCAAGCCCAAAATATCATTCTAATCCTGAAACAAAATACTTAAATGCAGCCTAAGATATAGGTGATTTAACATTGTTCAAGAAGAAATTAAAGCATTGCCTAAATTTCAATTGCATTCAAATAAGACTAGCATAAAAGAGACATAAGAACAAAATCTGACCATCCGGGTGTTTGAATCCTTCAGTGTAAAAGTTTACAAATTTAATCTTTAAATAGTACAGACGATTCCTCTCTTTCACTCCAAAAAGACTCCCCATGACCTCTTCTCTATTCTAGCCTTTTATAGAAACAAGGTATTTACAGAATTAGATCATAGATCTCTAAAATATAGGTGCAGTTGAGATTATCCATCGATAGCTGCCTAAGATAGAGATTATAAACTAATTAAATCGAATAATAGAAAGAGAAACTAATTTCTTGGTCAAGATCCACTTTTTATGGATCGGATCTTTGACCTCAAAGATTACAACAAAATGAGACAAAAATAATTTCCTGAGACAAAATATGAGGAAGATTCTTTGTGATTTTGAACCTGTTTTGGCACTTGTGATATCATAATCTTCAAAACCTCCATAGGGAGATCCTTCAAAATTAACTAAAATATCTTCAAAATCTTCATAAATTAAAATGTTGCAAGAACAGTTGCATTTCTACAACGCAGGTGAAATTGTATGATATTTCCCTCTTTACAAAACTTCTTGACTGATGATGTCTCCCCTATCTCTACTCTGCCTCAAATATCATTTCTAATCCTCTCATTATGAGAAACTGAATCCCTGCCATGAATATTGTCTTTGAGAATCAATGTTGAGACTGAAAAGAAAAGTACTTTCAACTCATTATTTCTTGACATTGAAACTTCTATTATCAAAGGCAACAAATATTCAAAAACTATTCAGTCCTTTATCATTAGCACTCTCCTTGCAGAGTTCCACCAAATCCATAAGTGCCCTTACTTTCTCAGCTTCATTTTTCTTTTCCAGTTCAATTCTTGCCTTTGAAATTTGAGCCATGTAATTATGTTTCCTCTTGATCTTTATAGTGCAATAGAAAACATGATTCAATGTCAAAAAAAATCCTTTAAACTTTGGCTAGTAATGGGATCCTTCAATACACTTTGGAAAATACATGCAGAATTGCTTCCTTCTTATAGATATGGCCACTTGAAACAATCATTGGATCATCCATCACCTTTAATGAATCGAGGTTTACCTCATTACGACTTCAGAAAAGGTGACATCACAAAAACTTGGATCAATGTGACCTGCACAATTTTCATATTTGTTGTTTGCTTTGGAACTGGCACCCATTTCCTTGCAAATTCTAAAATTCCTAAAAGGATTTCAACAGTCAACATTTTTGTTCCATCATCAAAACATATCATGTGACTTTATCAACAAAGTAATTCACAGTAAGGATAGACTGAACAACATTTGTTGTGACAAGAGGTGGCTTCTTCAGAGGGTCCACTATACTGACAAAAATATCAACACCGGTCAACTGAGATGACTCTTCTTCTTTGTCAACCCTCAAAACAAGCATGTCAAGATAGATTTCTCAGTGAATGAAAATCTATCAACAAGTGGTGCATTTTATACCCTTTGTGGTTTCTCTCATGAGCGCTTACCCTCGACATTGACACTTGGTATCTCATTTTTATATATCCACATGTATCAAGAATAAAACCTTACATTAAGTTATAAAGAAAGCTCTTGCACTTGTCATATGACTTGCAGTTTACAACAATGCCCTTGTAAGCATCTCCCTTGGCGCTCTTCTGGATGTGTTATTGTGACTTGGTACTCAGCAAATTTGACAGCAATGTGGGAAGTGTGGCAATCCAATGCAGGGGCATAACCATTTCCAATATGTCCTGGATGATTCATAATAATAACTTGAGTGGTAAAGTTGGTAATCTTCCTTTGTTGCATCGTCCTTGTTGTCATATGCCACATAATCACATTTGAGATTATTTTTAAATTTTAATATATGGGAATATATCCCACACACAACAAGAAACCATCATTTCAAATGTTTATATGATCAAGCACCTATAGCATCCTTTGACGCATAGTGCAAGAAATCTAGCTCCTTGTTGACTCCCATTTTGTGGCGCCATATCTTGTGAGTGCTACTTCTTGATGACTTGGCACACTAAGATACCTTCGGCCTCGATAAAATATAAGCCCAATAATTTTTCACATAAAAATAATTATTTTGAGTTATCCTTAAACACTTGGTGCAAATGCATTCTTGGAGCTTAAGCTTGAAATATAGGCTCGGATTATTTTAACACTTTTGTTATAGTCTTAGATATTTCGTCATGGCATACGAAAAAATGAAATGCATTGCAAGAATTCATGGCTTCTACTAGTGCCTCTGCTATTGGCCAAAATGTCAATGCAAATTTGAGTGTTAACACCTACCATAGTTAGAATTTATTGAATTGAACAAGTGCATTAGCACTTTGCATTGCTTTGGTTGGGTCAAGAGTTGAGAACGTCATAAAAGTTTCATCAATTTCCCTTTGACATAAACAATAAGCATAAGAAAATATTCATAAAGTTAAAATGAGCTAGACTCTTTTCTTTGTTAGTGAACAAACATTGGATAGAATTAGGGTCTTGGAATAGGATTCGAGAGTGAACTCTCCAAGGCTTGCGTTGCAAAAATGCATGGCTTCTACTAGCGCCTCTGCTATTGGCCAAAATGTCAATGCAAATTTGAGTGTTAACACCTACCATAGCTAGAATTCATTGAATTGAACAAGTGCATTAGCATCTTTGCATTGCTTTGGTTGGGTCAAGAGTCAAGAACGTCATAAAAGTTTCATCAATTTCCCTTTGACATAAACAATAAGCATAAGAAAAGATTCATAAAGTTAAAATGAGCTAGACTCTTTTCTTTGTTAGTGAACAAACATTAGATAGAATTAGGGTCTTGGAATAAGATTCGAGAGTGAACTCTCCAAGGCCACCAAAATGAAACCTAGAAGTCATTAAAGAGTGTAAAATCCATTTTTGCAACCAGTGTGTCAGGAAGCTACTCTAACACAGAACTCAATCACAAGGTTCCATCAGCACAAGTATGGAGATTACCCCTATCTACTTGTTTTTGTGTTTGAAGTATCACTTTGATTACTATGTATATCAGGATTTTGTTGGTGTCATGCCTCTGTGTGAGGTAACACCTTCAAAGCATTGGGATTATTTACCCTACTCTTACATGTGGGCAGACCTGCGATTTTTTATCCGGTCATTGATTGTGAGGTGGTAGCCTTAGTGACCCTTCCTAGGTATCTACATAGGTGACTGCAAGTGGGATGTGCTTGTAGTACCTCGGGTGAACGTTCGTTCATGGTCTCAATTCCCTTGGAAGGTGATCGTCTTAATAAAGGGTACTTGCACTAGTCATGACTATTTCACATAGTTCATTGTAACTTCTCCTCATACCTTTGATGGCTAATATTTTAGGGAGTTCATCAACCCCAGAGGGTTGGTTTTCAAAAGGCCCCCTGAGCCATTGGTCTTCTTGTTGTTGTTCTAGAATTGTTAGGGGTGTTCTCTTTGGTTTTGAGTCTACATCGGCCTTAGGTTGAATTGTGTTTTTATTTTCACATATTATATTCATCGTGGATAAATTATTGTGCCAATCTCATCGATTATGAGGACTAGAGCCCATCATAGAGGTACAACCACCTCTCAAGCAACGTGAAATAGTTGACTATGAATTCAAAGAGTTCAATCTTTTTTTTTAGGATAATAGTTTGGTTGAAGTGGAAGTGGTTGACAAAATTCCCCCACCCAAATTTAACCCTCCTTTGTCTAATCCTTAAGCACCTGTACTTATGCAGGTTAGAGTTTTCTCTAGTGAACCTTTTTCTCTATTTAGTGACCCTCACACTATGTTAGACCCAAGTGTTTCTTCCACTATGGATGGGCCATCTATCCCATCCGCAAGTGAGACTTGAGGCATCCTAGTGATGCCAATGTTATTTTCCTTGAGCACCATTGGACCTACACCATATATGCGCATTTCTAGAGGTTTCTCTATTTGGGGGACACTGACCATGTCTTCTTTTATTTCCACTAGTATACCTAGCATTCCTATGCCCATCCCACCAGTTGGGATTCCTACACCTGGATCCTCTTTTAGTAGGGAGATAAGCCTTGGTTTCATCATGGGTTTGGAATTCCTTCCACCTCTGCCATTCCTATGAATAGCCTGATGTTGTCGAGTGCTAGTCTGCCTTTTGGGTGGAACATTCCTAGAGGTTTTGGTACCATACCTAGTCATTCTAAGGGTAGTAAAATGTCGAGAGGGTTTAATTTATGGTGGGTTAGCACACCTTTCGCTAGGGGTGAACCCCCTGGGGGGAAATTTCCATGGTGGGGAGGCTATCCCTTTATTCACACCTCTGGGCCTGGGGGGTTCTTCACTATGACTAGTTTTGGGAACACTTATCTTTTAGGGTCTACACATACCCCTGGAGAAAATCCCCTTAGGGGAATGTCTAATCCTAAGAGTGCCACCATTCATGGGGAAACTCACTCTTCTAAAACATCACAACCCTCCGATAATATAAACATAGGGGGGTCGCAAGGTTCATCTAGGACTTCAGGAACTTCATATTCCTCCCAATATTATTTTGCTCATATGTTGTTTCCTTTTCTTTCAATGTTAGACTTGCTTGATTTGTCTCATTTGAAAAATGGCCCTATTTCCCATAACCCTTAATGGTCATTCATGCATACAAATCTACCATCATACATGCTCAAATTTGATGAAAATCCAGGAGAAGATCCCTCCACTCACATAATGACATATCATTTGTGGTGCTCATCCAACTCTTTGATGGATGATAGCATAAGGTTACATATTTTCCAGATATCCATGACCATAATTGTCACCAAATGGTATATTGAATTATAAGGCGCTTCCTTTAAAAGTTTCAATGACTTGGTGATGGAGTTTCTAGCACATTACCAATTTCCCATATGGTATGATATTGGAATAGAGATCTTGATGTCTCTACAACATGATCCCTCCACTCACATTTCTAATCATATACATGAGTCGAGACGAATATGTAGGATGATCAAGACCCAAATTATGGACAAATTCCTAATGGAGTGGTTCATAAAGTCCCTCTTACCACTCCTTGCCAAAGACATAGATATGGCTTAGGTGTCTACCGAGGAGAAATATATCATGTGTTTCCATCACTTGGATTTGATTTACTTTCAGTCGAGGACTCCTCATTATATTATCCTGTGTGCTCCTAGGCCATTGAAAGATCCTAAAAATCCAAACCTAGGACGCAATGTCGATAGTGTGGTGGGTTTTGTTTCCCATGCCTCTATGGGTCAATTAGATGACTAGATCGGTCACATGTCTATCTCGTCACACCCATCAGCTTCTAGCTCTAATGCTCAAAATACAATTGTCCCTACTCATACCCATGAGGTGGATTCGGTGCAATCAATGCAACCAAAGAATCCTCAACAACCTAGAGGAAATAAGAAGAGAAATAAAAAGAAAAATTCCAACACTAAGAAAGGAACCACTCCAACCAAAAAAAATCAAGGAGGGGGGAATGAAAGCGAAAAAAAAAGAGTCGATTCCCCTGTATGATTTTTTGGGAGGACCACCCTACTCATTAGTGACCTAGGAAGAATGTGATTCATCGGTATTTGGCTCAACAAAGGGCCCCCTAGCAACCTGTTTTCCTAACTCATATTGTTTCTTCTCAACATCAACACATGGTTGCAACAAACCCTTCCCCCCTATAAGGGGGCATGGAAGGTACCTATAAACATGAGGGGTTTTCCTCGAATTCCACAGTTTTCATGTGTGACTATATGGTCAGCTTGTATACTCGAGCCAAGAACTATGGAAATTTCGAGCCTACTCCTGATGTTCATGAATCAACATCTTCTTCCTATCCCAGTGTCCCTCTTTAGATTGAGACTCCATCCTTTTACACACTAATTCTCCCCCCGAAGGGCATTCTTTGATGAATGACACACAATTCAAATACATGGGCCACCAACAAATACAATATTGTGGAATACTTAGCCTAGGCACCCTATGTCATGTTCGCACTCAAAGTTCAACAAAGGTTCCCTATGCAGTAGAAAGCCTTGTTTTCTTCCATAGGAGGGGTTGTTCCCTTGGATTCAAGTTTGATAACCTTTTATCTGATTAGGTTAATCATAGGATTTCTCATCAAATATTTTTCTAGATCAAAGTGATAATGATGGGGGGGAATATCCTTCACACTATGATTGATGAAGGAGCCTAGACTTGTATCATGTCTATGTCTTATTGGAAGGCCCTTGGATATTCTAAGCTCGACCCTTCTACAACAATGTTGAAATCATTCAACAGACGTATGTTTTATCCCCATTGGATACTCACCACCTTACCCATTGAGTTAGGTGGTAAGACTATCTTTCTTGTTGTGGAGGTCATCGATGCACCTCTTGAGTAAAACGTTTTACTTGGGCACACTTGGTTCTAGGATATGGCTGCATTTATCTTATCAGTATTTAGTCTTACACTTCCCTCATCAAGGGAAAATAGTGTTGATTGATCAAATTTTGTTTTGTACCCCAGACCTTGGATCCATTGTGGGGTCTAATGTACCCTTTGTTAGTGATACCCATCATTGTTACATGAGTGTTGGTGTGGGGATGTTTAAATATTCTTCACTCATGGGAACATTCCCCCTTCCCCTACCACATCTTGCTATGAATATTTCTCCAGACAATATGATCTCTTCATTTACCATTGGATCCTTTGGGTCACCTGGTCCTTGGGTGGTTCCTCGTCCCGAGGATGTTGAGTCTTATGGAGATTCTATGCCACTCTCAATGATTGATATTTTTGATCCGGTAATCTCATCATCATCAAATGATATTTGTCAGCACCTCCATCCTCATATGGTGTCTGACCAACCTACTTCGTCTGAATGGGTTGTTGACTCTCTTTGTTCACATGATTTCCTAGATACTGAGATGCCTTTAGAAGAGGCCATCTAGGAAGTCATGGATTCCATAGAAAATCCAAAGAACGTTGTGATGCATAGATCATCTTTTATTGATTTGAAACCTATGAGAGTTAACATGATGAATTTCAATATGGGACTAGGTCAGTTGTTGGGGCATCCAGTAGACCTCTCATTACTAATCTTTTTCTTCCTTGGTTATCTTTTTCAGAACTTGCCACTGAGTTCTCTTCTCTCCCTTCCATCAAAGATTTGAGTTTTGTGCCTCCTTCATGTCTTGATGGGCCCCATCAAGGATATGTCATAACTCATGAGACCACTCATGATGAATTTCTTCGGCCACAAAAATTCATTCATATGTGGCATGGCCCCAACATGGTGTTTGGCATGGCCCCAACATGGTGTGTGGCATGGCCCTAACATGGTGTGCCATACAATGTCGACATCAGCTCATGAGTTCATCAATGACAATAAAGATCCTTGGCTTGAGACTAGAAACGGGCAGTAGTTTCCATAAAGCCTCATATGTGTAGTTCCTTGTACATAGGTCTGTGGTGTGAGTTATTTTTTTGCTTTGCATCTATCATATCAGAAAAATCCAAAAATATTTTCTTTGTTGATATTTCACTGTGTGTTTTCACCCTGTAATATAGTTTACATGTGTTGACAAGATTATGGGAACATTTTTATGAAGATGGTGAATTCCACCAAACTTGAGGTATGTGTTCTTAAAATGGCATATAGGGATAGGTTTTTGCATACATCCATTATTTTCATTATCGACCGTCTATTTTTCTGTCATAATGACTTAGGTTCTAATCCCCTCAGGTTGTGACATTAGACACCACTTTTTGCATGTCATAACTTGTTCGGTAGTTCCTACCCTCAATGGGCGCCCTAGTTAGCACCCAAATTGACATTTGGTGCCCATGTTTTGTTTACCTGTAGGCCCGAGAACGTTTTGTAGTCTCCCCATGACTTGACATTGAGACTTCTTATCACTGGATTTGTACTTGTGCAAAGCCCGCCATAAGTAACCCAAATCTTGCGTAAGAATGGAAGATCCTACCACTATTAGCTTAGTAACAAATTCCCTCATTTTAGATATGGAAGAGGTCCACCACAAGGTAAGCTTCCCTGGTGACCTCAAGGGATAATTTTCACCTTAAGGTGAAAATTTTATAAGTGTAGCACTCACAAATGTGAGGATAATGTGATGATGAAATGAAATGCGAGGGTGGCCCTTTTATATGAGGCCACCCTAATACAATTTTTCCACACAATATGTTGATGACATAAAATAAGTGGGGCCGACCCCTTAATTTTCCTCTACATAATGCCAAAAATGAAATATACATCAAATAAATGCCTAAAAGGGTGACATTAATCCCTATAAGGGTGACACAATGCTCAAATGTGATGACATCAAGGCTCAAGGAGTGAGATGTTAGACCTCCAAAGTCCATGTGGAATGATCCAATGTGCAATAGTGTGAATCAATGTGTCTCCTCATCCCAAACCATGTCAAACCACCCCCATAACCATAAACTTCATCAAACCCTAGCCCCAAAAGGTGACATCAAGGTTACATGATGACATTATAGGCCTCCAAATGCCACGTCCAAGTGTAAGAGGAGTGAAATCTCATCCCCAAGTGATGGCAATATGCCTCCAAAGGCAATGTCCTCCATTCTTTGTGCATAAGAGCTCATGGTGATTTTCCCATCCTGTGGGCTTCCAACCCATATGTGTGGCATAATGACCAGAACTACTCAAACCAAGCCTATATATTCATCATCTCAGTTTTTGAGAATGTGAGAGCCATTGTCTGAGTGTGGTGAGTCACTGGATGACCCACTACTCTCCATCACACGTGCCAAAGTCTTGCAATTAGGCACAATGTCCTACGTACAAGCCCAAGACATTCCTCAAGAACCATGTCAAGGGAATCCAAAACAAGCCAAAGCATAAGATATTTTTAGCGAAAGTTCATAAGAAATATTAGTCCTTAAAACATTCAAAGTAATTTGCAACTTAAGATATAAGCCATGTAAGATAATTCACCTTAGTATCCCCTTCAAGCATCACACCAACCCCATGTGAGTTACAGATTTGAATTATGAGAGGGTCTTCATCCAACCATATTAGGTGTTCCATCTAGGTAGAAAATATAATAACCCAGGTAAAGGGATAGGTCTCGAGAGTGACAAGGGAAAGTAAAAACCCACCGAGAGAAAGTGTGAAAATGATATGGTTTACGGCTTAATTCATGGCTTATGGTGTCATAAATCCATCTCTATGTGTGCCTTTATGGAGGGTGTTCTTACTCTTGAGTTAACCAATATTTGTGTGCCACATTTTTCTAAGCCCCCTTTTTCCTTTTTCTAGTTCATGCTTTCATTTATAATTTGCAAATGTGTGGGTCCTATTTTATAGGTTTCCAAGATTTAGCACTACTTTTTTGGGACTAGGGAAAGCATTGAATGAGTAGAGCTCAAGTTGGATCAAATTTTGGTGTTCCTACTTTTCTATGTTCAATTTCTTTTCTAGCATCATTTTCTTATTCTTTTCTAACAACTGCAAAACAACCTGTGGGCCTTCAACCCCTCTTCTCATGAGAGAATGGACCATATCCAAAGTTTAGTATAGTATGGGAGGATCAGGGTGGAAGGTCTCAAGTATGATCAAGAGAAAAATGTTACCCTTGGGAAGGACCCCCAATATTACCCCTTTTCCCTGGGCGATGACAAAACGGGACTAGGGAACATAATCTAACAACCAAGGTGAAACAAAGCAACTAGCATAATTTCTCAAACTAGTGATCTATTATCCAACTTCAACCAAATATCTTCATCCACATGCTTGACAAATTAAGTACAACACTTTGCATGAAATAAGGACTAGCATACCTCATGGTGACAATAGATTCCCATCTCCCATACTATGGGTTGCTTGAATGTGATGTCAAGCCTTGGTGGATGCAACTAGGAGGAAAATGAGGGGGAATTTTGGGCTTCCATATGTGGACATGTCGATCATCATCATCATCATGGTGTAGATCATGTTCTCCATTGCAGGCCTCGAGACATTATCTCCTCCAGTTACCCCTAGGCATGGGGGGTAACATCTAGCTCCAACATGGGGACATGTGCTCACTATAGAGCACATGAGAACCTCAACATCTATGGATAATCAAGACCTACAATAATTCACCCACTCGAACCAACAAATAACTTTAGAATTATATATCAAGGGATATGATCCACCGATTATCAATGATAATCAAAACCAAGATGAAAATAAAAAATTTCCTTAGCTACAAAATAATAAAGAAAAAATACAATTTCCTAACATGTATTCATTATGTACAAATGAGAATGCAACGTGTATATAAAAGTATGCAAACTATACTAGCATGAAGGCATGATGCAAGATATATATACAAATGCAATGCAAAGTGCAAATTCCTAGCCTACCTACTCTAATCTATGTCAGGTCAGGTCCCATTGGGGAAATAGGGTTTGATAAGGATTTCATTAATTGGTAATGATAGATCCTCCCCTTTAAGTGTATTCAGGTTAAATGAATTGAGTTACAATTCAGTAGGGCCTAGTTCACAAACTATCAAACTTCTTATGCATTCATGGTTTCTCCCTTCTTTTATCCCACAATAGTACTTGGTCTCCTTCTCTAAAAATCCTCTTATTTTCCTTGTGATCAAACATTCCCTTAATCTTCTCTTGGCTGCATTCCATTTGATCCAAAGTAGTCCTCCTAGACTCATATGGTTCTATCAATTGGTTAATTCTTCCTTACAGAGCTTCATTGCCAATCATGTACTGTTGTGCAAAATGGAGGGTAGGAATTTGGAGTTAATGGGTAGTTTGGCTTCCAATCCATATACCAACTCAAATAGGGTTTTTCTTATGGAAGTCTTAGTTGTGATGCGGTCTTCCCATAGAACATACTTGATATTACAATCCCATACCTTTTTTTTTCTCCTACAATCTTCTTGACAATGTTCATCAAATTCTTATTACTTGACTCTGCTAGTCCATTTCCCTGGGGATAGTAGTTGGAAGAGTAAAAAATAAAATCCCATACTTGAAGAAAAATCTACCAAAGAAAGGGATCTAAAGGCCTTAGCATTGTCAATAGTGTTTTGGGTAGGGGAACCAAACCTTGTTGTTTTCCTATCCTTGAGGAAACTCATGACAACTTCTTATGTTTCCTTTTTTTTTGGGATGGCCTCTTGATCCGAAAATGATATTTAAAAGAATTGGTTAAGTTTTAAGCATGAGTTCATTTACCACTTAGGAATTGATTGAAATAAGAAGATATTAATGAGATATTATAGCCGCCATAATAAGAAATGAAGATTAGAATGTAAGCACAAAGAACAACAAAGTTGTTAACAGAGTTCGACAAGATTTCCTACGTCTCTAGGCCTTTGTCTCAGTGGGTGAGGCTTTCTTATTTCTCTTCAATGCTTCAAAATTACATCAGAAAAGTATCAAATGCATTACAAACTGGTCTAGTTGTGTTCTTCTTGACCCAAAAAATCCAACACATCTGACGACGCTAAAAATGGTTGATCGTAGCTCCCGGAATTGGCCCACAAAGTTCCCCTCCTTAATGGATTCCCTGCATAAAAATGACTTTGGCTTTCAAATTCCTCAGCATTTATCCTATTCTGAACCTCCTTAATGCTGCTAAGAACCCCTAGTTTATATAAATTTGAAGTGGGCATCAACCTCCCAACTTCCTCCAAAGATATGGCCTCAAATCGGGTCGTAGATCTCCAAATAATGGGAAACATCCATTTAAAATAGGCTGAATTAATCATAAAAATCCAAAAACTATAGAAAAAACCCACATTGGAAAAAATTTGGGTGTGCAACCCCTTTTCTACGGGCTCCTGGTCGCATGTTCTCTGCCATGTGGCCACGGGCTACTAATTGGCGTGTTGACCCCCAGGTCTTGGCTCCTGATCTTATGGCTATGGCCCATGTGGCCAAGCCCTAAACTCCACACACCCACATATGGTTGTAGCTCCCGAGTCTATAGCCCCTGGTCAGTTGAGGCTAGCCCCCGCCGACAAAGACCTATCCCATAAAATCTGCCACCTTTCAACTTAAAACTAAAAGTGGTCACATGTTGTAACAAGTCCCATTATAGACTAGTCAGTTCACCCCCTTTGACAAAGTCATTGGCGCCCATAGAGGTTGAGGGTTCAAAACCACTGGAAGCATTAACAAATTATTGAACTAGAAAATATTGGAGAAATCGAGGGTGCCACATGGCACCCTCTGATTGGGCCATGTCTCACCCTGTGATTGTACCATACCACACATTCGACATACAGTCAGTGCACAGTCAGCATGCCATGTCACTGCTATACAACCCAGTCACCTGTCTAGTTAGCTGTCACCTCACATGTCTTACAACCACGTGTCGTGCCACATCATCATCCATACTACACAGTCATCCTGCCACATCAACATCCATATAGCCCATCTTTCGTTCATACTTTCACATGTCAACCTTCCATTGGGCCACATCATGTATAGACAACCACGTGTCATCCATACAATGCCACGTGTCAAATTCGTATAGGTGCCAACTCAACCCGAAAATGCCAAATTTGAGTGACACATGTCACCTCCTAGTGATGCCATGTCAGCATTATGACATCATCATGACATCATGATGATGTCACATGTCATACTTCTGACGTCAACAGTACGACTTGTTGACTTTGACCAGTTGACGTTTTTTGTTTGTTTGGGAAATCGGTCAGAACACGATATCTTTCACATACGACATCCATTTGTGAAAAGAATTATATGGCTGGAATCAGCACGATGAGATGGATGCAATGGCATTAGTTTCCTCCTATTCTAATAAATTTGATTTTTAGGCCTTCCTGGATCCATTTGGATCATGCCTTCCCACTAAGACCTTTTGGTCCTCCAAAAGGGTATTAACTAGTCATCAAGAGAGGGATAGGACACCCCACTTGTTCTTTGTCTTTAAACTCTATCTTGTGCACCTAAATCATCAAGATCAATTGCAAAACAACCATGACAACTGAAAACATATTGTTAGCCACTTGTACTCTTTCACATCTTACTGAAGCCACTACCATCCATGTTGAAAATATTAACAGAGATAACATCAGAAATATGACTTCAAATGAGCTAATATGTTTGTAGTACTTGCACGAAATTAGCTTATCTTTAAGAAAAGTATGATTGAACTTCCATTATACAACCATCTCATGTTCATTCTTAATATCAATTGCTTGATTTGGAACAATTATAGGTGTGTTGCTTGCATAAGATGCCTTCCTTAATTGTTCCATTGTTTGTAGAGATTGATTTTCTTTTAAGTGATGAGCATGTACAACATATTCATTGCCTTATTTGATTAAGTGATATGGATTCTATTCCATGTAAAATATTTCTTTGCGATCATACAAATAAGGACTACCTACGACCATTCCACATTCATTGAGTGGCATCGCATCACACGTTACCTCATCCACACACTTTGATGAAATTGAAAACTTTAAAGTGCATTGCTTTGTTATTTTCAATTTATGATTGTTGCTTATCCATTTAAGTGAGTAAGGTTTATGATGCATCCTAATGTTTAATCCCAATTGTTTAACCACTTCCTATGAAATCAAGTTATATTGAGATCCATTATCTATCAATGTATCAATCTTAGTGTGTTTCATTATCACCCTTATGTGAAACAACTTGCATCTAGAATCATATCCATCACCAATTTTACCTATTAGACCAACTGTTGTGATTTTAGTCTCATCACCTAAATCATATCCCAAGTTTGTTGGTCATGTTGTTGCAACAACTGTTTGCCTCCCTTTCCTCTCTTTGAACCACTTCGGTCTCTTCTCGGGATGCAATTGCCAGCAATGGTCATCATCATGCCCTTCTTTCTTGCAATTCTTGCAAGAGATCTTATATTCCCTTCTTGTCGCTGAATTTGCTTTCTTGCCATTTCCCTTTATTTTTTCCTCTTTCCTTGAACATGATTCCCCTAATACACCAACTCATGTTTTCACTGCTTCAATGTATGTTTCTTGAACAAAAACCTCATCAATATTAGTAGGTCCAAACATAAATACATTGTTACGAATATGTGCAGGTAAACCGTTTATATACTTCATAAGATTTTCTTAGGTATGTAATGGAATATTCAACATTAATGTCATCTTACGAAATTAATATGTGCATTTTTTCACTGTTTGTCCCTTTCTTAGTTTAAGACATTGCCACTCAATTAAATCCTTCTATTTATAACCTAAAGGATAAATTTTATTTCTAAGTGCAAAAACAAAATCTTTCCATGATGGAAATACATTACCAACTTGTTGCGTGCAATTTTGCAACTTACTCTGCCACCAGATGAGTGTTGTGCATGCAATATGAAGTGATGCCAACTTGATTTGAGTTGCCTCATCCTTGATTTGTTGCACACTGTAGAGACCTAATTTAATTAGCCTATTAAATCTCATAAATTTTAACAGATAATATTAAATCTCATAAATTTTAACAGATAAGATTACTTCTACGCAGAACAATAAGTAATTTCTTCCGTTCATCATATAAGAAGCATAAATTAAGTTTATGAACAACATGCTAATAATTTACATAATCATCACATAACTTAGCAAATTCATAAATAAAATACCTCTTCCTGATGCTAAACTCTCGCTTATCTGGTTGTCCTCCCTACTGCCTTGCCAAGCCTGTTGCTTTGACCAAACCCTGCCCAAACCGACTAACTACCCAGCCAACTAGGGGCAGCCTGTCTGGCTCCCTAGCTCCAGGATACCATAAGGAATCCTGGCCACAATGCCCAAAACCCCCAGCAACCCAGTGCCCCCTGCAATGGTTCACCAAAACCCCAAAACCAAACTCCTAAAAAAACTAGAAAAATATCCAAAAATCCCACATAAATACATACCTCCTCCCTGATAATGCTCTCTCCCCCCAATGTTTCATCCCCCTCTCCCCATAGGACTCTTCCTGACATATCTCCCCCCTCATTCATTGACTCCCTATCCTCCATTAATTACCTTATCCTCCCCATTATTACCTTATCCCCTTCCTTTATTATCTTATCCTTTCCTTTATTATCTTATCCTTAACTTGTCATATGTAAAGTTTCATAATAATTAAATTAAAGTTATTAAGCCCCTTAATGCTTTACTTAAATCATTGAATGTGTTAAGTAATCAATTAATTAATTAATTAATCACTCAAAAGTTATAACAATTAATTAATAAATAAATAATATTATTAATAGTAATCATTGTTTAACTAAAACCATATTAGGACAATTAATTATCTAATTAATTATACTTAATAATCCCTATGCAACTATTTAACCAGGGTTGTTACATACACCCACCCTTCAGGAAACTTCGTCCTGAAGTTAAGGTATCTCATGATACAAAGGAAAAGAAACATGGTTCACACATTCATAACAATTGACCGACATTATTAGTAAGTAAGCCAAGAAAACTCATACATACTAGTGTACATGTACAAGAAATGCATGTGTAGCTAGTACATACAAGTCTCGTGCATGTACTAATAATCAATAACTATCACCCTTATAGTAATTTATGTATGCATCCAATCCAATCAACAAGACTAGTCTTTTATAAAAGACAATAAACCAATCAAATGTTTG